>PVKZ01003073.1:0-162045 GCA_004027375.1 Macroglossus sobrinus
CTCTGAGAACAAAGCAAAACAAAACAAAAAGTCTACAGTGAAGCCTGTCAAGTGGATTGACAAGCTCCAGAAAAAATGTGCGGTCCGATCCACGTTTAGGGGACACAGTCGTTTGAGGAAAGCCTCTAAAATTCAGGCCAGAGACCAAAACAAACAGAGAAAAGGAACTTGGGGGAAGCAGACACAATGCAGGAATAAAAGAAAACTATGCAAATAATTCTCTTTAAAAGATGATAATTAATATCCCTGGAAACATGAGGAGATATTATAGCCATGAATCAATAAAATCATGTTATCTATTTAAAAAGAAAGACTTTTAAAACAAGAGAATGTTTTTGTGACATACAATGTGACAGCAGAAGTTTATGTGTGTGTGTGTGTGTGTCTGTGCGTGCGTGTGTGTGTGTGTGTATAAACCTTCTTTGGCTCTGCGTCCCCTGCCTCCCTCTCCCACTTTATAAGAACTCTCGTGATCACATGGGGACCACCGGATAACCCAGGATATTTTTTCCAGGTCAAGATCCTCAATCACATCAGCAAAGGCCCTTTGCCAGGTAAGGTAACATATTCTCTTTCCAGATTCCAAGCATAAGGGTGTGGACACCTTTGGGGGAGCCACTATTCTGTTTACTAGAGGGGCTCTTGAAGGTGCGATTTCAAACGGCTGCAGTTCTTTCTAAACAGGCCACCTCCACCTCTGGTCCATGGGAAACTCACATTCTTTGCCCGATAGAATCTGAGCATCTCTCCCTGGCTTGCTCTGCTCCCAAAGCAGCTAGCCAGCTGGCCTCACCTCTCCCCTGGATTCCATGGGCAGGAGTCAGCCTTCTCCCAACTGCAGGGAACACACACACTCTAACTGGTGGACCGAAGCCCATGCCATCATCTGAGGCACAGACAAGCAGTTCCACGCTCCCTCACTGGGAAAGGAAGTTAATCTTGGCACAACCCCCTACAAAGAAATCTGCTTTGCTACCTCCCTGTCTGCACCCCAAGCCTCTCACATCTTTGGTCTCTCTCTCCTCTCACTCTGGGGTCATTTATTTCTTGTATCTTGGTGATTCAGTTGAAGTGTCTAACTTAATCTGCTGTTATGAAAACAGGAAGGAGAAAATTGGGCAGAGGAAACAAAAAGACAACTCCAAGGAGAATAAATAAAAACGATTAATATGCATTTAAAATTCATTCTCCAAGTGATGAAATACACGCAGATGAAAATAAGATGCCATCTTCACCAGTGAGCCGGGCAAGGTCCTAGAGTTTGATAACACCCTGTGAGGGGCTGCACGACCCTTTGCCACTGCTGAGGGGAATCTAAATATATCTGATAGCATTTTTTAACGTGCATCTGTCTTTCAAACGTGTGGTTGATGAAATCATTGGATGGTGTATAAAGATAAACAAATGAGAATATTCATTGAATCATTATTTATATTAATTAAAATGATTGAGTGTTAACCAATAAAGGATTGGTTTAATAACTTCCAGGCTCTGTATATGATGTAATGCTTTGTAATCATGTGGAGTGAAGTTATAGAAGATTAAATGGCATCAGTAGATAAGTCTGAATATATTGACAAATGATAAAACATGACTTGAAAAACAGTTTTCACAGAATAATTTAATTTTGTGGGAAAATATATATGAGAGATAACACTCAGATCATAAAATTAGGTATCTATGAGCTGGAGTTCTAGGTAAATTTTAATTTTCTCCTTTGGCTTCTCTGTATTTTTACAAATAAACTGGGAAAACATGTTATGACTTTTCCAACAAAATCTACTTTTGAAATAGTAAACAGTCTGTGTGTCTCTCCTCAGCGTGGCTATCTTGGGGAACCGGTCTGGCTGTAAAAGGGGAACCTGTTGCAAGTGGCGTTCAAGGCTTTCTCACTGTAAGGACCAGGAACATGGAAAACTGCCCAGCAAGGACAGGGCGAGAGCGATGCCACATCGGGACAGTGAGGGTGGGATGCTCAAGCTCTGGATCAGACAGGTTTCTGCGGCCCGGGCTCTGTTACTGGGTGGTACCTGGGGCCTCAGCCAGCAAACACTGGTTCTGTGCCCACGACGCAGGGGACAGGGGGTAATCTGTTTGAGCTTCAAAGGGCCAGTTAAAGAGAGAGAAAAAAAAGTGTATGAAACAATTACAAGAGTATGCAGTAATAAATTCAAAATAATAAAGTACCATTTTGATATACTGGCTGGATTATGTAAGTAGTAAAAGTTCTGAGAATTTGTTAAGAAATACATGGATGAATAGGTAGGTTCTAGCCAAAAAAATCTCCTTAAGCAGTGCCTCATGCCTCTCGTGCATGTTAAGGTCTCATTACGTGTTTGTGGAAGGAAGGAAGGAAGGGAAGGGAAAAGATGGGGAGGAAAAGGAGTGGGGCTGTGGGAAGAAAAGACATTTCAGGTGGGAGGTATGGCTAAGCCAGTGGTACTCAAAGTGTGGTCCTCAAACCAGCAACCCCAGCATCACCAAGAACTTGTTAGAAATGCACATTCTCAGGCCTCGCCCAGACCTGCTGAATCAGAAACTCTGGGGGTGGGTCCTGGCAATCTGTGTAACGAATCTTCCAGGTGATCTTGATGTGGCTGAAGTGTGAGAACCTCGGGGCTGAGCACAGGCCCAGAAGCTGCAGCAGGCCGTAAGGAGACGGGCTTTACTGGAGTGAGGAAGCTGCATCGGGCACTGATGGGAGACCAGGTGGGAACCCGCAGAACTCGGAAGTTTCCCTGTTACTAGAGGTAAAATAAATTAATTTTTACCACAAACAGTATGTTTGGTATTTACACATAACTAATGTAAAGGAATTCGTTGTTTTTTTTTAAATCACTCATTATTTCCTCACTAAAACATCAATTAGCTTAATATTTCTCATTTCCTTACGTGTTTGTACATATGCATAGAGATGTTCATACAGTTAGAATGAAGCGACGCATGCAATTTTAGGGTTTTGTTTGCTTATTTGAGCATTTTGTAGTGGGTTTTTTGATACCATGTAATCAAAGGGTTTAATTTTTATTGTGCTTTGTGCTATTGTATTTTATCTTAGCTCTTCCTACAGAATATTAAACAAAGTTACATTTTTTTGTTTTGTTTTTAATTTATTTATTTAAATTAGTTTCAAGTATACAGTATATTGGTTGGACATCTATATAGTTCATAAAACGATCCCCCCAATTGCTCCCTCCCTCCTCTGGCCCTTCACCTAGCCATCTTATTAATGCTAACTGCTTTCCCTCTGCTGTGCTCCCCATCCCCGTGACCACTATCAACTACTAATCTGTACTTCTTTAACCCTTCACCCCATTCTCCCAACCCCGCAATGCCCCTCCCTTCTGTCCATCACCAAATTGTCCACTATATTTGTGAGTCTCTTTTTGATTAATTTGTTCTTTTTGTGCTTTAGATTCTGCATGTAAGTGAAAGCATAACAAAGTCACATTTGGACTCAGCTGAACATATGTTCTAAGATTCACACTTGCTACAATGATAGCTTTCTTGTTTCATGTCTTGCATAGTAGTTATTATTTTAAATGACTATATCCCCATCAAGTGATTATACTATATTTTATTTAATCATTCCCCTGTTGTTACAAATGAAGATAGTTTTAATTTTTTAATGTAATAAAAGTAAACAAAAGTAGTTATTCCACAACATTTATTTTCCACCTATACTGTGCCAGACTCTGGACTAAGCATCAGAAATTCAGAGGTGAAAAGTATGCCATGTGCCATTGTCTAGTGGGAGAGTCAGGTGTGTGAACTGGCCATCATTCACAGTGCAATATGAACGGAATTATAACAAACACGTATAACTTGTCTTCTTTCCAGTTATTTCCTTAGGATAAATTCCAAACAATGAGATCCCGCGGTTATACTAACAAATTGCTTTCTAAAAGGTATCAAATACTACAATGAAGCAATGATGACTTTTGCTATATAATGTGTAATATCCCTTGGTTCTTATATGTGCTGGAAATATTTTCCAAATCCTTTGTTTTCCTTTTTATTCATATTATTTTGGAGAGGAGATTTTAAAAGTGTTTGAATTTCTCACAAGTTAAAAGCACAATGAGATATCACTTCACACCGGTCAGAATGGCTATCATCAATAAGTCAAAAAAAAAGGTATTGGTGAGAATGTGGAGACAGGGAATCCTCACACACTGCTGGTTGGATTGCAAAATGGTACGGACAGTATGTAAAACAGTTCAGAAGCTTTTCAAAAAACTAAAAATAGAACTGCCTTTTGACCCAGCAACTGCGCTTCTGGGTATTTAACCAAAGAGAACCAAAACACTAGTTGTAAAGTTCTATGCACGCCTGTGTTCACTGCAGCACTATTCACAATAGCCAAGATATGGAAGCCACCTAAATGCCCATCAACAGATGATCGAATAAAGGAGTTATTGCACATCTATACAATGAAATATTACTCAGCCATAAAAAAATGAAATCCAACCATTTGCAACAACATGGATGGACCTAAAGGGTATTATGTTGAGTGAAAAAAAAAAAGTCAAACAGAGAAAGATAAATACCATATGATTTCATTTATTTGTGAAATCTAAGGAGCAAAACCAAACAAACTAAACCAAACCAAACCCACAGATTCACAGGTGACTGCCAGAGGGGAGGAGTGCTAGGGGGCTGGGTGAAAAGTGAGGGGATGAAGAAGTACAAATTAGTTACAAAACAGTCACAGCGTAGGGCATACAGTCAGTGGTTTTGAGCGGCTGGGTGGAGAGCCAGAGGGGTGATAAGAGTAATGGGGGGGATCATAAATGTCTAACCACTGCACTGTACACCGAAACTAATATTAAATAAAACGTTTTTAAAAAGGAAGGAAAAGAAAATAAAAAAGTCAGAATAAATTATTTTCTCTAATAGTTTTTTAAAAAGTATTTTAATTTCTCTTTTCCTGTTTCATGTTTTTCATGGACTTTAAAACTTCGAAAATGACTCCTTTAGAAATCTGATAAATACTCATTTTTATTTTCTACTAGTTTTTAAAAAAAATGCTTTGATTTCTCTTTGATTGTTCAATTAATCTATCTGTAATTTAGCAATTAATCAGAGTAATTTATTCTCTAAATTGCTAGCTAAGACTATTCTTTCTTTCCTTATTATTTGGTGACATCTATCACATGCAAAATTCTCACAGTTACAGAACCTTTTTTGAGATATTATGCCTGGTAATGCCTAGACTCTGCTTTGTCTGTGGCTCCCATACATTGAATTGAAAGCATCTGTAGCTTCACGCGGGGAGAAGAACCACTGAGAATGGGGAGCTACCATTCATTTATGTTTTCAGGCAATGTTGAGAAAGTGAAAAAAAAAAAAAGAAAGAAAGAAAGAAAGAAAGAAAAAGCTGAGGAAGTTTTAGATAGCCAGAGCTTAGAGATCTAGTGCTAAACCAGATCACTGGTCAGTAAGGGACATGGAATAAGATGGCCATGGAGTTCCCACCACACAGGAGGAAAAAGCTACTCGTGGTGCTGAGAGTAGAAGCTGGGTACAGGAAGTTCAGAAGAGAAGAAAAAGGATCACGTGAAATGTTCTCACTCCCTTCCTCACCCCAGGAGGGAACTGACTACATGTATGGCAGGGCTGGAGGTGGTGGATAAAACAACCAACTTGGAAATTCTGAGAACTGCATGGCCCAGGAATAATTTGGGGAGACCATAGGCTGCGCAGAGAAACCCTTCACTGGTGGAAAGCCAGGTCTGACCCGATCCAAGAGAGGGGATGGCAACGGCTGAGGCAGGTGTGAGGATAGCAGGTGTGAGCGTGGCCTCTGAGGGGCCACGCACCACAGCTGCTGGATGGAAAGCAATCTGCAGTTTTCTGGCACCCAGGAAGGTGCGGGATAGCTGAGAGACCAGGAGAGAGACGGGTTCTAAGTAAGGAAGCTCAGAGTGTGGCCCTCTTATCACTGGAGGCAATGGCAAAGACTACGGTGTGGGTAACAGATGCCACGATGGTGCTCATGGACCAGCTCAGGCCAGCTGTACCATCGTGGTCAAGCAGGACAATGTCTCAGCAGAGGCTATGGAGCATCAGGGTACATCTGAGCAATGTCACTGCAGCCAGACTCTATCCTGCAAAGACAGAAGGGACTCTTTTAAGTTGTCAGAAATTTAATCTTTGAATTAACTGCTTTACTTAAAAGAAGTTCTGGAAATGCAAGAAGTTAAGTTACCATTAATCATCAGGTTGAATATCTTGCCAGTGTCAGCCCACCCCTGCTATCAACAGCAGTGAGCATCCAGATAAAAAGGCAATTATCAACCAAAAATGTTACTTTTATATTTCTGAGTAAGACATAAATTTTGAAACTACCACCGCAACACACACACACACACACACACACACACACACACACACACACACACACACACAGAGCCCTTTCTGGGCTTTTTGTTTCTGTATTGATTTAAAATGTATCTTTAAAGCCAAAACAAAACTTTAAATGTGTTCTGCGCATGTTGTGTCCTTAGGTAATACAGAGAGTGATTTCTTGTTTCCTTTTTAATAGGCATAGCTGGGATTTCTTTATACTTTGTGTCAGAGGAACTAAAAGCTCTTTCATGGAGTGTTGCTAGCCTTGTGCAAGGCAGGGACGGCAGGGTGGGTGGTATAGGAAGCTTCCTTCTGGGAGTAGATGTAGGAAGTGGGATAATTTAGGAAACTGCCAGATTTTTCTCTAGAGAAACCCTGTATGTCCTCTTGTTCCCTCACATTCCATATGTTCCAGTTTGTCTGGTATAGTCCCAATTTACACTGGCTGTCCCAGCACAATGATTGAAAATTCCCACTTTCACTTTCAAGTGTCCCAGTCTGAGTAATAAATTACATGGCCACCATAGCCATGGCGTCTATCTACCACAAGGTGGCAGCAAATGCCTACAGTTGAAAACGTACTGCCACTTGGCAGGCAGTTCTAGTGTCTGTGACAGAGAAAGTGGCCGCTTTATTAACCCAGGACAGGGTTGGAAATACAGCACAAGATTGATGAAATGAAGGTCTTTGAGAACACAAGGATTTGTGAGGGGGTCCCCTCATCCATCCCCTGCCACGGGGCAGGCTGCACGACTCTACCTGGCAGCTGGGAGGAAAGCCGTCCTCGGGATGGGGCTTCTCTCAGCACCTGGAGTTAGGCTGGGTTGGGACATTTCCTGTGTGACGAATGCGCAAGGGTCCTGCCCCGCAGCGGTTTCTGAGATCCTCACCTGCTGTAGTCCTTGCTCTGAGGGTGCTGACCGCTTAGGGACATCCAATGGTTAGCAGGCCAACACAGCCCACGTGTACTATCTCAGGGTTTCTTTGGGTCCAGAGTCCCAGCCCCTCTTAGCTGAGTTCTCTGCAGTCAGGGCTCGTTTGGGGGAAGTTCCACTTCCAAGTTCGCATGATTGTGGTAAGGATTCAGGTCCTTATGACTTGCTAGACCGAGAGCTTCGGTTTCTTGCCAAAGGCGGCCCCATTTCCTTGCCACATGCTCCTCTCCATGGAGCAGCCCCCGGCCCAGCACTGGCTTCGGCAAAGCCCCGCAAGATGACCCTGCGGCCTTTCGCGTCTTAACCGTGGAAGTGACCTCTCATCACCTTTGCTACGTTCTCTTGGTTAGAAGTAAGTCGCAGATCTCACCCACACTTCAGGAAAAGGCCTGAAGGGCAGGAGGCAGGGATCGTGGGGGCCATGCTCTACAAGGAGGGTGGACAACGGTGTTTATTCCCCAGGAATTAGGGTTCCAGGCCACATTTTGGGGGCTCGGCCCCTACAGCTCTCCCTAGTCATTGCCCACGCATCCCAAACATAGAACATTGGTTTTTCCTCCTCATTCCCAATTTGAGAGCAACTTCTCACTGGTCTGTGGAGAGACCCCTTCCCGACTGACCCCTCTCTCCCTGCTGCCGGCTGGACCACGGTGTAGAAGGAGGTCTCCAGATCCTGGGGCGGGGCAGAGAGTGAACACGGACCCCTCAAAGGCAAGGACGGGCTGTGTTCTCACAGAATCTGATGGGCCGTCTCTCCCCTTGGGGATGAAATGAGCCGCTGCTCACGCTCATTTACTTTTCTTTGCTTCTGCTGCTGGGCTTGGGGTCGGTCCCTACCCTATGGCAGGGACAGCACCCGCCTGACAGTTATGTCCCCACGTTTTCCCCATCCGCCTTTGCAGCTAGGCTGGGGTCACCTGACTAGCTCAGGTCAAGTGTGTTCGGTTCTGGGATAAAGAAATTAAAAGCCAGTGTGCCTCTTCCATCCTTTTCTTCCCTGACTCACTTTAATTTTATCCTCGACCTGTCAGCACAGGTCCCTAGGGGCTTCTCCTTGACCCAGGAAAAGGACTGGGGCACCATCTCCAAAATAAGTCCCCACTTAAATCCTTTCTTTCCCCAACTCCCTCTTTCAGGCCATGACTTTCCTTTCCTTTAACATCAGAGGGTGCTTCTGGACAGGCACCAACCAAAACTCCAGTTCAGATTCTTCCTCAGTCCCGTCAGTGGCTGGCAGGGGCCAGCAGGTGGCCAAACTTGAACTTGGAGCCCATCGATTTGAACAAGGAGATGGGCTTCTCACCCGTCTGAACAGGCTACCAACTTTAAGTGTTGCTGGCACTTTCTCCCTTCCAGACCCATCCTGAACCACTCCTGTAGAGCTCTATTCTTTTCCTTCTTAATAGTTAACATTTGTAATTATATACTTGTTCCTAAACCAATTAGTTTAATGTCTCTCTTCCCCATTAGATTATAAGCTCCACGAAGCAGGGGACATACCTGTTTCGTTTGCTATTTATTTCTAGCCCCCAGCATGGTATCTGGTGTATGTATTCTTGATAAATACTTGAGGACTCATTAAATTAATACCTCTGTTTCTTCTCATACTTCCCTTCACCCACCTACCCTCCACACCGCTGGACATCAACCGGACCTTGTGCTACTCATCACTACCATCCCAGCCTCATCAGCACCTTTGGTTACTGTCATACTTTCCTTCCTGACAAGTTTTCATTTTTTTCAAATGTTTGCTCTCCAATACATTTTGCCACCCCACTACTTCTCAAGGAGCTATTTATTACCCACAGGTTCAATTCCCAATTGCTTTTAAGACATACTGACAAATAAACTCATCTAAGGGAATGACTGAGCTAATGAGGTGGGGGCTGAACTTCCCAGAGGCTCCGGGGTCCTTATCTATACAGTGAGGATGGTAATACTGACTTTGGAGCGTGGGTCGTTGCAATGCTTAAATAAGATCACAGCAAGCAAGGGACTGGCAGAACTGGCAGAGATACACATGCAATAAAGGACACATATTGACATCAATAACCTACGATTTTAGTCTAGAGGAATAGGCACTGTTCAGCTGAGCCAGCAGGAGACTCTGGTAGACCAGTTCAAAGACTGCTGAGGGAAGAAGGAGAAGGTTTAATTTAATGTTTCTCTTTCCACAAGGTATAAGCATTGGCAATAGGTAGGAATTAAAAGTAGTTAGATTTATCTCAATTAAGAGTTCCTGAAAATTGGAAATAACTGAAAATGGAATTGGCTTTATGTGAATTCCCTATCACTGGAAGTAATTAAAATGAAGCAAAATACTTCCTTTTAAAAGAAGTCTTCAAAGATATTTTACATGACACAGAGATTGAATTAGGTCACTTCTAGGGTTCTGTAAACTTAATGAATCTAAGATAATTTATGACTATGAGAATCGTTTTCTAACTCCCTTGGCCTATTGAGTTTTCTCACTCTTTCGAGGTCTTATTTTTGGGAATATATGTTTGTATTGATATTTGGGTTTTCAGGTTTCTTTCACCATTGGGTAGTAGATTTCCTGAGGACCCAGCGCCTTGGCTTTGTTTCTTCCCAGGTCTCGCTCTTAGAGAGAAAAGCACCCGTGCTTTTCGTGCTCAGTGCAGGGGCTGCAAGATTCCATCTCTTCTCCCTTCAACAGGAACCTCAGCTCCGAAAAGGGAACCGTTAGGAAGGAGATGCCCCAGGCACACGGGGGAACCTACAGATCAGCTTCTGAAATCCGGGGTGAGGCTTCATCGTTTCCTTGGGCATCTTCGTGTAGAAGGCATGAAGGAAGGGGGGCCAGTAAATGAAGGATTGAGAGTGATGGTGTCTGAGGATAATTTGCCTTCTCAATGTTGTCATTGTAGAGCTTAAGGGGCGATAGTGCGAACAAACAGGCTTTATTTAGAACTTAAACTGGAATGTAATTTCCCATCGGTATGGAGCCTGTCCCACTGTAGCAAATACGGAAACTAACTACATCTGCTTGTTTCAATATTTGGTGGGGATATGGCCCTCGAGAGCCCTGTTGTTATCAGCCCTGTGGGATTTCAGGCAAGCTGGGCAAGTCTCATAACAATCGCTGTAAATAAAATTGAACTGGCCCTTTCTAAGGGACATCTGAGATGGAACATCTGGATGGATGACTCCCCCAAATTTTAAACTCCCCAATTCTTCTAAACTCTCCTACCTACAGAATTGGCTCACCTCTCCCCATCAAGAGCTACATACTCTCTACTCCCTGAACCCCCCACCTCCACGTTGCTTGAAGACACTATGGAGACCTCTCCCACCTCCCCTTCTGGTAACCAGGCTGATAACTAGGGCTAAGTCATGGCATAACCCAGCTGGGATGTGCTGGGCCTGACGATGGAAGAAGAGAACAGATCTCGAAAGAGCTGTGAGTCCCAGCAGCATGTGCCAGCCAAGGTCAGCGGTGCTCCTGGGGAACTGGGTTCCGAAGGTGCTGGATCCAGGGGCCTGAAACACAAGATAACACAAGGAGGAGTTAATTGATTTGGGAGCATTCTCCAAGCATACAAAGTTTAACACCCTGGCAAGGACTCTGGGAGGTGACATCACTATTCAAATGGCTCCAAGGAATAGGCTGGATGAAGCCTACTCCCATCTGGCCCAGGCTGGAGAAGCCAGTACTGCCCCAGCAGACAGTGGAGAAAGAAATGAAAAGGCTCAGGGAGCGGGAGGTAGGCGTGCTGCAGTGAGCGCACCCACCATGAAGCCAGAGGCCTGCCAGACGGTCCTGTGCCTTGGGTAGGCCCAGGGATACACCACGCACAGGGTCCAAAAGAAGTGAGCTAGTGAGGACACCAGCCTCACCAAGAAGGTCAGCTGGAGCTCTCCTCTGTGAGTCAGGGCCGGCGGTAGGAGAGGTGGGTGGAGAATTTGTTCAGTGACACCAATAGTGATGACGGACCCAGAAGCAGAGAAGCCAGGTGGATACCGTTTTTATGATGAACAGCAGGGTTGGAGTGGCAGCCAAAAGGAGCCTGACCCACAGATGGTTATGGATATCATTAAAAGAACACAGTGTTCTGAGAGACAAAATAGGCAATCAACCAACAAGAGTGTTTCTTAGCTTGCACCATTAGAAGAAGTTAAGGATAGATGACTAGAAGTCAAAGGGCAGTAGCCTCAATAAAACGTCATGATCCCTGTCCCATTTTCAGACTCAAACTCAGCCAGGTCTTCAGGAGAAAACAGCCTGCGTCAACACAGCAAACATGCACAATGATGGCCCCGTAAGTCCTTCCCAAAAGAACCCATGGCCATTTATTTGGGTGACTGTACACTGGGGAAAAGGGATTCCCAAATGTCCTAAGGACTGTTGGGCACAGAGCCCAAGCTGACATGACACCTAGAGAACCAGAGCATCACTATGGCTCCTGTTCTAACTAGCAGGACCAAGTAATAAAGTCCCGACCGAGGCCCAGCTTAACAATGCGCCCACTGAGTCTGCACATACACCCAGTGGCAATTCCTCCAGTCCCTGAATGTACAATTGGGGGTGACAGGCTTGTTAGTTGGACCGTTGGGCCTTAGGCTTGTGGTGTAGGAGCTATTATAACAGGGAAGACAACAGGAAGCCTTGGAAACTGCCTCACCCCTGCCAAGGTAACAAATACAAAACAATATCACATGGTGGGGGGATTCCTGTTATTAGTCCCTCCCTCAAGGATGTAAAGGACACAGAGTGGTAGTTCCCATAATATCTCCATTTGAGTCAATACTTGGCCCCTGGGGGATGACAATAAACAACTGTTAGATGACAATAAACAACTCAAACAAATATTAGCCCCTATTCCAGCCACTGTATCTGTTCATCTACTACAGTCGTCCCCTCCCCACCCCAACCCACCAATCCGTGGTTTAGCTTTCCACGGTTTCAGGTACCTGTGGTCAACCACGGTCCAAATATATTAAATGAAAAATTTTAGAAATAAAGCATTCATACATTTTAAATGGTGCATCATTCCGAGTAGTGTGATGAACGCTACAACATCTTGCTCCATCGGCCCAGAAGGCGATTCGTCCCCCTCTCTGTCCAGCATCTGCACACTGTAAACGCTCCCCTCCCCTAAGCCACTTAGCAGCTGGCTGGAGTATCAGCTGTCCCATCACAGTGTCACCATGCCCTTGTTCAAGCATCCTTATTTTACTTCATAATGGTGCCAAAGCACAAGAGGAGTGATGCTGGCAATTCAGATATGCCGAAGAAGACCTGCAAAGCGTTTCCTTTGGATAAAAAGTGAGTATAATACAACTAGATATTTTTAGAGAGAGAGAGAAGAGAGAGAGAGAGAGAGAGAGAGAGAGAGAGAGAGAGAATTTATATAACTCTTATTACAGTATATCATTATAATTCTATTTTATTATTAGTTATTGTTAATCTCTCACTATGTCTAATTTATAAAGAAACTTTGTCATAGATATGTATGTATGGGAGAAAACATAGTATATGTAAGATTTGGTACTATCTCTGGTTTCTGGCATCCACTGGGGTTCTTGGAATTTGTCCCCCACAGATAAGGGGGAGCTGCTGTATAGCAGATTGATGTGTCCTCAGGCACAGCATCTGCAGCTTTGATTTGGTGAATACATTCTTTGCTAGTCCCTTTAGAGAAGATCAGAGACCATTTGCGTTTGTATGGGTGAATGACAACATATAGTTATAATTTTGTCCCAAAGCCATGTTACCTAGCTGGTCTTCTGTCATAATATAATCCAAAGGGATCCGAAGAATGTCACATCGCTCCATTATTTATGACATTATGGTAATCAGGCCATGTAAGCAAGACGTGGCCAGCATGTTGGAAACCATAGTAGATACACGTGCCTCAGAGGATGGGAAGTAAACCTTACAAAGGTTCAGGGGACCGCCACATCGGGAATATTTATTTTCAGGGATCAGGGGTTCTTCAGAAAATCTCATCCAAAGTCAAAGACAAACTATTACTTCTTGAGCCTCTCGCCACAATGAAAGAACGTATCTGACAGGCCCCTTTGTTTCTGGAGGTGGCATACCCAATACTTGGAAATACTCCTCTGGCTCATACACCGAGTAGCATGAAATGCTTCTACCTTCAAGTGGAGCCCAGAGCAGGAGAGGGCTATGCAGCAGGTCCAGGCAGAGATGTAATCAGCACTGCTACTTCATATCACAGATATGAGTGTTTGGAGAAGATGCTAAGGAACTTAAGACAAGCCCCAGTGGGAGAATGCAACCTGGTCACATAGTCCCCTGTGATTCTTTTGCAAGGCCATGCCATCTGCAAGGGACAATCATGTGCCTTTTGAAAACAACTCCTGTCATGATACTGGGCCCTCATAGAGATGGAAAACTTGAACACAAGACACCAGGTAAGTGTGCATCTAGAACTGTCCATCAGGAGCGGAGAGCTATTCTACCCACTGAGTCAGAAGGTCAGGAAGGCCTGCAGCAATTTGTCATAATTTGAAGGGGGTACAGCTGAGACTGAGCACAATAAGGACATGAGGGCACAAGTAAGCTACATGAGGGAGTAACCCAGCCCTTCACATCAACTACCCCTGGTGCACCAGTGTCCCTTCCTCAGCTCACAGGGGCCACATAGGAGCCTACCTTATAGCTACATGACAGAGGAAGGCAAAACTCAAGTTTCATTTGTAGATGGATGGGTTCAAGCTGAAAGCAAACAGTAGATGTATTACAAAAAGTGACCTTGAAAAAAGTGGCGATTCTCAAAAAATTAAAAATGGGTATACCTTTTGACCTAGCAATTGCACTCCTGGGTATTTATCCAAAACAATAATTCATAAAGATCTATGCACCCCTATATTCATGGCAGCACAATTTACAATAGCCATGATATGGAAGCAACCTAAATGTCCATCAATAGGCGATTGGATAAAGAAGTTGTGGTTCATATATACTATGGAACATTACTCAGCCATTAAAGAAAATGAAATCCTACCATTTGCAATGACATGGATGGACCTAGAGGTTATTATACAGAGTGAAATAAGTCAGACAGAGATAGATAAATACCATATGATTTCACTTATATGTGCAATCTAAGGAACAAAAAGAAAAAAACTAATCAAAAAAAGAATCGCAAATATAAAGGACAATTTGGTGATAGCCAGAAGGGAGGAGGGTTTAAGGGTCTGGGAGACTAGGATAAAGTGTTAAAGTAGTACAAATTAGTTGATAGATGGTCACGGGAATGGGGAGCATGGCATAGGGAATGCAGTTAGCATTAATGTAATGGCTGGGTGGAGAGCCAAAGGAGAGAAAAATCAATTAGCGAGATTGTTTTATAAATTATACAAATGTCTAGCCAATGTACTATATACTTGAAACTAGTAAAATAATTTTTTTTTTAAAAAGTGGCAAAAGATAGTCCTTCCAATAGGCAGAACTTCAGGCAATGTGCCTGGTCATCTACTTTGTGTGAGAAGGAAAATAGCCTTATTTTAGAATTTATGGAGAGGCCTGGAAGGAGAAAGATCAGAAGATTGGTTAGAGACATGTGGGAGGACATGGGAGTGGCAGGAGATGTGAAGCTCTTTGCATTGCATGCTAATGCCCACTAGAGAGTACACACTATGGACGAGACACTAAGTTACCAAGCCGACAGGGTGACGTGGCCACCTGGCGTCACCCAACCCCGGGCACTGGCCGCCGTGGTGCTGGCACAATGGACACATGAGGGAAACAGCTACAGTCAGAGGGATGGAGCTATGAATGGGCCCCCACAACGAGCACAGGCTCTCCCTAACTGAGGCCGAGTTTAGCAGTGTTGAAGATGAACACGCAGCTTCTCAGCAACAGGAACACCAGGTCCTCTGTATATTGCCATTCCTCAGGGAAACCAGCTGCCTCCTTGGTGGCAAGTTAATTAGTTGGGGCCCTTCCACCCTGCAAGGGCCAGTGATTCATTATCAGAAGATAATATCTACTCTAAACATCATTGTGATCAGATAATTGCAACCAATAAGAAATATATTCATTTCAATCTCAGGTTCAAGTCAATCCAGAGAGATTACGCTAAGAGGTACTGATGGTATTTTTCTGCAGCAATGACACCAACATGCTGAGACGAGTTACCACTGAGGTCATATGATCTTGGAAATGATGTCCTGGGATTCTTTACTCTGTGCTTTTACCAGCAGTTTCTATGTGAACTTGAGCCATCTCAGCAGCACTCTCCTGACTGCCTTTGGAATGTCTTCTGTGTACACACACACACACACACACACACACACACACACACACACAACATTACTTCACAAAAATGTGTAAGGAAAAATGTAAGGCTGACTACCAGTTATGTGGATGCACATACACACACACACATACATGTATATATATACACGTATACACACACTGTTTTTTCCTATACATACATACATGCTTATGATGAAGTTTAATTTATAAATTAGTCACAGTAAGAGATTAACAATAATAATAAAACAATTACAATTTACTAGAATAAGAGTTAAGTGAATGTGGTCTCGTTCTCTCCCAAAATATCTAATTGTACTGTACTCACCTTCCTTCATTTAGGGATGATGTGAGATGCCTGTGTGATGAGATAAAGTGAGGTGAATGACACAGGCACTGTGACTTAGCGTTAGGCTACCACACGGTTTCTTGAACACAAGCACTGTGACACACTGACCGTGGATCTGATAACCTAGATAGTGGCTACTAAGTGACTAGCTGGCATCTACAGTGTGGAGACAATTAGACAAAAAGATGATTCATGTCCTAAGGGGGACAGAGTAGGACAACATGAGACTTCATCACACTACTCAGAGTGGCTCACAATTTAAAATGTATGACTTGTTTATTTCTGGAATTTTCCACTTAATATTTTCAGACTCTAGTTGACTACAAGTAACTGGAGTCTCAGAAAGTGAAATCACAGATGAAACAAATACTTTGTACAGATGTACAAACATTTTCTTCTATTATTATTTGGAGGAGTGACAAGTCTCACGATTCACCTTCTTCTATGAGTTTCTAGGTAAATGATCAAGGACCTGTAGAACTGGTAGTAATCCAAGTGTTATTATACAGCTTTCACTATTCTGACCAGAGCTTTGGGGAGGAAGTGGGAGGAGGGATGTGTCTCTCTCACTAATAACAGGAATCGAAGAAAGCAGAGTGAGCGAGAAACTCCACAATGATGTATAAGGAGGAATGTAAGCCAGTCACGAGGATACATAAAACATCTCTGTGCATTGTTCTTAATTATTTATTAGAAAACATGTTTTGGAGAGGGAAAAGATCGATACAGATTTTTTTTAATAGCACAAATGGCTTTCCTTGCATTGGTTCATTTTTCGTTTGCTGATTTTTACTCTTGTGTGTCTGTTTAGCAAATAAAATCCTCCGCTAAACCCGAGAAGTGGGTGTGGGCAGGGAGTGAATCAATCTCTTCCCAGAACCAACATTCGGTTTAAGTACTACTTAGCCTTTTTCTGCAGTCTGGGAGTCTAGAAGGTCACAGTGTCATAAATTTATGTAAAGAGGCCACCCGTGGCTTTGAGCTAGGCTAGAGAATTCAGTCATACTCCCAAGAGAAATACAATACAGAGTGTTCTCCACCATAAAGCTCCAGAGTGGGGAGCCATCTCGGCCGTCTGGGACAGCGCTCTGAAAACCAGCCCAGTGCTTTACAACTAATCGGACTTTACTATAATTTATGTCATTAGTAATCAAAAAGTCTTCAAAATGTACAGAAGTAAACAAAATAGAAAAGACATCTTTAAGGATGTAAAATGACTGCATCGTTTATAAAATAAAGTTGACAAATATTTATTTTAAAATACAAAATCAATTCATGTATGTCTCAAATCGATTTCTTTTTGATCTTTCAAATGCCAAAATGTTCAATTGGAAAAGAGAAAGGAAGGAAGGAGGAAAGAAAGAGAGAGAGAGAGAGAGAGAGAGAGAGAGGAAGGAAGGAAGGAAGGAAGGAAGGAAGGAAGGAAGGAAGGAAGGAAGGAAGGAAGGAAGGAAGGAAGAAGGAAGGAAGGAAGGAAGGAAGGAAGGAAGGAAGGAAGGAAGGAAGGAAGGAAGGAAGGAAGGAAGAAAGGAAGGAAGGAAGGAAGGAAGGAAAAGTGAGAAAGTAACAGACTTCTGAATAGATGAAGACTTCAAAAGGACTTTTCTCTTTGAGGGTTTGATCATTACAAGATATCAGCTCCCTGTTGCCATAAGCTAAACTATTATCGGCTAGTGTTAATGAGAATTTACAGTTAACTTTGAATTACATGGATTATCACTTAATCCACATAGTAACTTTATGAGGTAGGTGTTATTATCTCCTGTTTTCCTCATCTGTAAAACAGGAGATTGGGGTACATAATCTGACTCATATCACTTTCCCAATAAAAAGTAGGGTTGGGATATTAAATTGGAGGGAGTCTGACTCCAAAGTCTATGTGATTAACCACAATGCTGTACTGCTCCCCAAGGATCTGGTAGGGAAAAATCTAGCCAGACATTAACCCTTTCTACCGCCTGCACAGGGATCATTCAATTTTAGGGATAGCCCCTGAAAGCAGGGCCACAGTGCACAGTTCTCCGGGTTGTGCACTGCTCAAACACATGCACAGCTAAGGGGATGCCATTCACATTGCAGATGTGTTCTAACTTATGTGGGAGGCTATAGGTGTTTGTGACGATAGTGAGCTCCAGGCCTGGAGCTCATGGCCAAGTACTGGGATGACAGTGCACACAGCTGTGCACGTAGCCACTGGCACACACACATACACAGACTGCCTCGTCCCAGCCCGGACACCTGTGGAGTCGCTTCTTTTCCTCTCCTCTTGCTTTCAGTGACTCACTTCCTACCCCAGCCTGGAAGAGAGAATGCACAGCGGTGCATGCTGTCGCCAACGGTTATTCAAATTGTGCAGCAACGTACTAACTGAATTTATTTTTTTCTTAAGGAAGAAAAGTCCTTTCTAATTGGCATGAGAGTACTTTGTTGTCTATCTAGGGTCCTGGTGAGGGTCCTTAACTATAGTCTGCAGTACTTCTGTCCCCTGGAGCCCCTTAGCTGTTTAGTGCTTGGGTGGTGCCAGCCATTTTAATGTCAGTTTAAAACCAGCAGATGTAAGTAAGCAGATCACATCTTTTACAAGAAAAATACACACTCATGAAATTTTTTCCAAAAGGAATTATTGGGGGATTTTTTAAAGTGTGTCATCCATCTGAATAAGCCACACTTTGTGTTCTCTTTCTATGGCGATCATCTCATTTCTGTCTGGTGCTTTGTCTAGGGCATTAAATAGTAACTATGAGGTGTGCACTTGAACTGAAGTCAGTGACCCAAACTGCCTCTGTATGGGAGTTGAAGGGGCCAGGTCAGCTAGGAGGCTCCAGCTGCCAGCCAGACAGCAGGGGAATTCCTCTCCTGAATTTTCTCCCCTGTCCAGGTTGTTGCATCACTTGTCTGGGAGAGACCTGAATGGCCAGGATAAGCTGGAGCATCCTGAAAAGCCTGGGCCCCTGGACTGGACGGGTAATGAGAGGTGGAAGGATGTGGTCAGTGTGTTTTCCTTGAAGCTACTGTCACCAACCCTGGAAAAGTTCTGCAAGAATAAGTGACAGTAAGAACGACAAGGAACCAGGCAGGACTGGCTCTCTCCTGCAAGAAATAAAACCCAAGGCCTCGGAGGAAGTGACTTGCTGCAGGCTGTGGAGAGGTGAATGCAGAGCTTCACCCTGCACCACAGTCCTCCAGAGCCAACTCCAACTGCTTTCCAACACCGATACTGCCTTTTTGGTCTCCAGGTTTAAAGAGAAGAAGACTAGAAGACATCCAACCACCAGCATCTCAAAGAGAGGAAAAGAAAAGTCCAGGTGGACTTTACATCTAGACTGAGATGGGTGGAGAAGCCCCAGCTAAGCCTGGAGAACAAAAGGTGAGATGAGGCTTTCTGCCCAGAGGTTGGGGGCTTGTCTCCGAACGTGGAATGTGGGTGGTGAGTTGCAGCAGCTGTCAAGCATGCATTCAAGTGCCATTCCCGGAGCAGCTGGGCTCCCTCCCAGGAGGTCAGGGAAGATTCTGGAGTTCAGGTCACAGCAACTCCTTCCTAACTTCCTACTCTTTTGCTCACCCCCACTCTCCCTCCCATCAGAATGCATGATTCCTTAGAGGCCCCTGAGTAAGTTAGAACCAACAAATGCTAGAAAGAGAAAGAAATAGGGAGATCATGCAGTCAAAGCTCTTCTGTTGTAGTGGAGAGGAAAGACACAAGTTCAAGGTCATTCCATCAGCCACAAGCAAGTTGGGGCCTCCTGAGTCCTGGTTCTATGCTTGTCAGTCGAAACCACACTGGCTTCTTCCTTTCTTGTCTCCTGCCCCAAGGGTGTGGGGATAAGAGAAAAGTGGGGATCGGGGCAGGAGGCAGTGGGGATTTGGGGAGTCATACTCCAGTCTGTGCTGAAGTTGAGGCAGATACTCTTCCCAGCAAGACCAAGAGATAAGAGAGCTCCTCATTGTGACCCTCATCTTCGAAAATGTCTTGCACCACAACAGAAGCCTGTGGCCCCAGGCTACTGTCCAGGTGGGGCTCCCTGTCTCCTGGAGAAAGGTTTTGTGAAGGTCATGGCAGAATGGGAGACTCGGAGACATTCTGTTGAATGTTATCCTGCAGCCTCCAATGAAGGCTGATAACTCTTTGAACACATTTTATCTCGCATTCTGTGCTTCCTCATTGCCCTCCAGAGGAGGAGAGGTGGCTGCCCCACTGGACTCAGAAGAACCGGGCCATGTGGTGCAGAGACTTTGGTCCCAATATGTGCTACATTAGCTCTTTAGAAAAACTAGCCCAGAGGACACCAGCCTCAGAATTAGCCTTGGACTTGGTGAATATTAATCAAACAAAGACATAGGTGCCGACACACTTGGGAGAGCCTCCAGGTGAGGGCAGGAAGCCAGAAGCTCTGCAAGGCAGGGAAGGTCTAAGGCTGCCACAGCAGTGCCCAAGACAGGGATGCTGTGACAGGAGGCACAGAGGAGGCATGAGGAGCCCGTGGACTTTTCCACATCTGACCACTCCTGGGGCTCTACCTGATAGAGCAGGCAAAGGGTTTGGTGGAGATGGCTGGACAGAGTCAAGCTGTGGTGACACCTTGCAGCTATAGGACTAACCATGGTCTCTACTTTTCTCTTGTTCTCTCTTCTCTCTTCCTTCCTCCTTTCTTTCACCTCCCACCCTCACTTCCCTCTCCCCCTTCTTCGACTTCCTCTGCCTTCTTCCACCCCACTCCGTTCCCCTTTCTCCTCCTGTAGTCTATGTCCTAGACGGGCCAGCAGCCTCGTGAGGCCCAGCTGGGGGAGGGGCGCAAAGGGCTCATGGGCCAACTCCTCTTCTTAACACTGGTGCCATATGCATTGGAGTTGGAGAGAGGAAACAATGGCTACTTCAGTTTCCCCCTTTTTTTTTTTTTAAATCTATATGTCCCAGGAACTGCAGGCAGTAGATAGATTCAAAGAACAGATTTTTAATGAATCAAAAAGCATCCATGAAAACTCTATGGAGACTGCAAAAGAAGTATAATGTACAATCTCTGCCTTTATTCATCAGCAGACAACAAAAGACCATTAAAGGGGTCAAATATAGGGGGAGAGGGGGAGGGTGAAGTGGGTAAAGAGGATCAAATATATGGTAACTGAAGGAAACTGGACTTTGGGTGGTAAACACATGATAGAATATACAGATGTCAAATTATAATGTACACCTGAAAATTATATAATTGTATTAACCAATGTTACCCTAATAAATTTAAATTTTAAAAAGAAAAAAAAAGGACTATTAAGCCGGGATCAGTATGATGTCCACTAGAAGGGCGGTCAGGTCTTGCTCCACTGCAGCTGTGCATGGTCGGCCCACACTGTGCTGGGTCCTGCTGCAGAGCCTGGAAGTGATAGATGAGGCCGATAGTCCTGTCCTCAAGGGGCTCCCCAGGCCATGGAAGATTCAGAGCAGAGGGAAGATTGGTGTGAACGGGGGCGAGCACGGCTTCTAGAAGTTGTGAAGGAGAAACGTGCAGTTGTGAAGGATCCCTGTGCAGATAAACACTTGCGCTGAGAATCGGTCTTTAACCGTTTCTGACCAGAGGCACACTTCCGGTGAGACAGAAAGCTTCTCTCTAAGAAGTCTATTCTCTTGCAAAAGAGAAGGGATGAGGAGACAAGTGAAAAGGAGTCACTCTGTGCCAGGCACCTTGTCGGCACTTCCAGCAGAATTTCATTGACATGATACAATAAGCCTGTACAGATTCTCCCTTTACCTGGAGAGGAAACAAATCCCTGACACAGAGTAACCTTTCTGTGGTCCCATGGTGCCGGCTCATGTCTAAACCTCCAGCATGTAGCCTTTCCCCTACGCAGTACTCTCCCAGTTCAGAACTCCACTCCAGCAAGTGGGTACAGAGGCTGGAATCCTACAGAGGCCAGTTTGCCTCTTCTGAACACAGAAATCTCCAGGGTAGGGGAAGTGTTAGCCTTTGGTGGTGGTCACACAGGCCAAATGTGCCTGCTGAGGCATGTGAGCAGGGAGCCCCGCTTCTCTCAGAGAGGGTAGTCTCTGTCTTGCTCTTAGATATATCCAGTCCAGCCCCAGCGCTGAGCAACCTGATTCCAAAGTGATTCCAGGTCCCACTGCAGTTCATGGCAGCTTCTCACTTGCCTCCTCTCAGCCTCTACATTGACAGTGTTTTTTGCAGGTCGCCAACCAGAGGGCAGGATGGAGAATGCCCATCCTCCTCATACTGTGCCTGCTGCAAGGTGAGTCCCAAACACAGCCCAATGCAGAGCTCGCTTCTTCCAGGCTGCAGAGACCCCTGCCAGGCACCTCGGTGGCTTCAGCCCTCCCTCAGCAGCTTGGGCACACCCATGGCTTCCTCTCCTGGGGTCCAAGGCCATGCAGCAGATCCAGGGAGTGGTCAGATCTGGGCCCAGGGTGAGTGAGGGAGGCGAGAGCTCACAGCAGAGGTCACATACCTGATTTGATGACTTCTAGAATATTCACTGTTTTGACAGTTCCTATTTTCCACTCTATTCTATTCAAGTTGATGAATGAAAGTCAGCTGCATTTGTAAGCGTTCCAGGGTGTGCAAAAGACAGCCGTCACGCTGCTCCATAACCACTCATTCTAAAAACACTCAAGCGCCAGTCCCAGTACAAAGGACATAAAGATGAAGACCCTGCCCTACTCTAAGGGTTTCGGAGTCTACACAGAAACTAGAGGGGTAAATAAAAATTGTATTGATTACTAGTCCGCACACATTTATAGAGAGCTACCATGTGCCAGCCAGGCACTAGGGACAGATGGACGGAAGATAGGGTTCCTGCCCCAAATGTCCTGGCAGGCTGGTGCAGTGAAGCTGGCCAGGTTCAGATGATAAATAGCTCTGTCATCATGCTGTGGTGTCTGGATTTTATTTTCATGGTAATGGGGAGCCAATGAGGAAAGTAGTGAGTATGTACCTAGAGGATCTGGTACTTAGAACCTAGTCCAAGCAGATATTTAGCAAATAATTATTAACAAAACACAGTTGAATAATGCTATGATAATACCCAAAAAAAGAAAAAAAAAAAGATTAACAGCTGCTTTGACTTATAAACAAATCAAATTTTTAATGAATCAAAGGAAGCTAATATTTGAGCCAGAATTTTCTGTGATATAATCACACCATCTCTATTTTAATATTTCACTGCCCCCTTTAAAATTTTTCAGTGGAAGCAGGCTTCCCCTTCCCCAAATGAAAACTCAGGCAACCCACGATTTTCATACTGGTGTATATATAACAGTCCTAACTTAATTCCTTAAAGTTTTAAACATTCTAAATTTAGTAATTTTAAGTGTTCAGTTAAATATTTTAGTCAGCACTTCAATTTTCATTCAGAGATATGTCACCTCATGTACCAGCTTGCAGTCAAAAAAGCAGGAAGCGGGTGAGGGCCGTCTTCTCCCTTCCCCGCCTTTCTCCTCTCTAACTTGGCAGCTGGCACTTGGACCCCAGCAGGGTCAGAGGCAAGAGGGAGAAGAAGCAGAAGGCAGGCAGCTGAGTGTGTCAGGATGGCACAGAGCTCCCCGGCCTGGCAGAGGTTCAGAGCTAGCTCTTCCTCTTGTGTCTTTGTGGACTCTTACATGGCCCCCTGATGGCCCATCTCCTCCCTGTGCCCTGGATCTGCTTTGGCCTCTCCACACAGAGACCCTATCTCAGATAGCTATGGGCTGGCTCTCTTCCCTCCAGGCTCTACCTCTGCACCAAGGACACACTCACACCCTCCTCACCACTCTGATGGTAGGAGGAGAGATCCATGGCAGGTGCTGGCCCTATAGTCCTGGTCCTGCTCAGACCTCCTGCACTTTCTCAGACCAAGCCAGGCCCAGTCATGGCCTCTCTCCAACTGCAGGCCTTACTCACCCTCCCCAGTAGAAGCCGCAGCAATCAACAACAGCTGGGAAATGAATAACTAAGAGCTGCTGATCAGCAATCCACTGAATGAGTTTTAAGGGTTGGTAAAATTTAGTATTAACAGTAGAAACACATGTGAGTTGCAGGAGTCGGTTAAGGGATCCCCGCCAGCTTTCTGCCAAGGAGTTGGACCACGTCATCCAGACAGTTAACAGGGAGGTGTTCTTCTCACACGTGCCACGTGTAGACACGCGAAGTCTTGACATCTGGGGTAGGGATACTTTATCAGGGCACCATCACTGTTGTCCGGGATGGTCCTTGTGTGTCGTTGTGAATATTCTTCCCTTTTAATGATAGACTGTCGCTTAATTTTATCAATAGTTGCATAGCTATTGGTCTATCTTTTAGTTAAACCTACACTGTTGATACATCCATAGCATTTATGGCCTTGACTCTTTCAATAATTAGACCTCAAGACATATGCGACAGGCAGCACCAGCTTCACGGGCATGTGGCCCTGGGCAGTCACATGGGGCCCTGTACTCAGAAGGTGCTTGATTTCATGCTCTGCTATGACCATAGCAAAATCCTTAATAACTTCTAAACAGGGGTCTTATATTTGTATTTTTCACTGGGCCCCACAAATTATGTAGCCAGTCCTTGCGCCAGGATATCAAACTGAACTTTCTTGGGTTCAAAGGTGCTAAAGACATAGAACAGACTGATAGATGCCAGGCACCTCATCCTGAAACAAGGTGTCGAGCCACCTGTGCAGAATTACAGAGAGAGATTGCAAAGCTGGCCATTCCCGCAATAGCCCACCGTGTAGCCACCTGAGGGTAGATGAGCTCACTGTGGGAGCCAAGTAAGAAGGAACTCCTACAAAGCCACTCAACAAGCTAGCCATATGTCCAAGTTTCTCCTGACATCAGGATAAAGGTGTGCTTCCTTGGCTTGGAGCCTCTACCAGGAGGGTCGCCCAGAGGAAATTGGGACCATAAAAAGCAGCAGATGGCAAGAAGTCATAGGTTGGGCGGTGTTTGGAGGAGTCCCAGGAAGCCAGCAGGAGGCAAGGTAGTTCTTACAAGGAAGGAACTACAGCCAGGGGCCATTGGAAGGAGGTTTGGGAGGCTAAAAGCAAGGCAGCAGCTCTGGCTATGTGCTATGCCTGGAGGTACCAGGAGCAGACCACCACTGCCCCACTTGTCCCTCCCCTCCATGCCCAGTCCCAGAGGGGCTTAAAACAGCAGTTTGAGTAGAGGAAGAGGTAAAGCAAAGCAAGGGACCCCAGCATGCACCCGTCCCCCACGCAGGCCTCCAAGCCCCTGAGAGAAAGGAAAAAGCTTCGATTGGATCAGAGACTAGAGCTGCAACCAGCCATTGGACTGGACTGAATATATAATTTTAGTCTAGACTGGCCTTTTCCTTATCCACATGAGACCATGAAAGTTAGTATACACGAAACGATGTCTGAGATTTCATCAAGGAACAGAGAAATCCACAGAGTGAGTGTGAAGAGGCAGTGAGAGATCTGCCTGCACTGATCAAATTTAAGTCATTTAGTAAACAGGCCACATGGTGCGGTTCAATTACAGTTTATGTCTATTGCCAAAGCACAATACTGCTCACGTGGGCCTTGACTGTGGCTCTTGGTTATGTTCGCTTCTACAAAAAAGTGGCCAGCATGAACGGTTTTGCCTTCACTGTCTGGGGATGTAACCACCGAGCAGACAAGGATTCTTGTGTTCCAGGGTCCCCTCCCTTCCACAGAAAGCATCTCTCCTTTACGTCCCACGCACGTAAATCAGTCCTCTGGATGGACTTGTCTGAGAATACCTGGCACACAAGTGTTAGCTAAATCATGGCTAAGATTATTTCTGCAAGTCTCTCTCTTAAATGGGGCCTTGAATACAGCTCCGTTCCATATCTTGGGGCTACCCCTGACCCAGGAACTAAATTCTGACATTTCAATATTGATCCTTCTGTGCCTCATTTCAAGAAGGCTTTCCTCACCTGCCCCCTCATTCTGGCAGAATGTGGAGCTTGTAGCTCCCCAGACACAGTGGCTATCCTCGGCTCTCCCTCTCCTTCTGTTTTCTTCTCTGCCTGCAGCTGTGCACTCTTTGAAGGGCCCGAGGCTAGTGTCTGGGAAGCCTGGAGACACTGTCACCTTCCAGTGCCATTACAACCCCTCGCTCATCAACATTCACCAGAGGAAGTACTGGTGTCGCCTACGCCCCCTAACGTGGCTCTGCCCCACCATTGTGTCCACCAACCACTATACTCGCCTGCACTATGGTGACCGTGTGGCTCTATCAGACTTCCCGCAAAACGGCTTCTTTGTGGTGAGGCTGTCTCAGCTGTCCCCGGAAGATGCAGGGTCCTATCGCTGTGGCATTGGAAGCAGAAACGACATGCTGTTCTCCAGCATGAACCTAACCATCTCTGCAGGTAGGGGCTGACGACCGGTGGGTCAAGGTTGGTGGAGTGAATGCCAGGAAGAAGGTGCAAGAAAACAGAGGGGTCCAAGAGAGTTTTAACCACCGGGGGCGTGATGAGGAGAGGCTGGGGCAAGGCAAGGACTTTAAGAAGAAGGTTTTCATTTTAAGGAAACTAGCTTCAGAAGGAAGGTAGATATCAGGGCAAACTTTCTGACTGAACGAACATCAGCTGTCCCACCTGATTCCTTCCGAATGTGTATTATATATATCTAGAAAGCATTTCAAGAAGGTAGTGAATTGGATAATGTGGTTGCTTTAGGTCACAGTGTCTATTTTTTAGACAAGATGGAAAGGACAGAGGAATCGAGACTGGTCTCTTCCTAAGACTGAGCCCCTCGGCACACATCTGACAGTTGCCAGGTCCACCCACTGTGCGGCAGGTTCCAGAGAACTGATTCAGAGTCAGGCACCCAGAGTCCAGGCTATGAAAGGCCAGCCCACGGGAGAGATGGCATTTGAGGGAGCAGGCGGGCACAAGTGCCTGAGAGTGGACTTGTTTTATTAGATGTTGCCATCTAACCAGTTACCTGCTGAGACTGACAGGTCTTCTGCCATTGGAGATTTTTTCTTATTTGAAGTACAGTACAAGGTGGGCTATGGACCTCTGGGAAAGGGAGCAATACAGGAGTCCTGGACAGGTTGAATAGAGAATATATGGACATAACAAAGGAGATAGGACCATAAAATGTCAGTGTTTGCAACATACTAGAGAATACATCTGGTTTTCCCAAATCTTTATTTTATCCGACATATTGGCCAAAGACTATCACTTAGTGAGGCTGCCTTCCATGTTGCAAACACTTTCAACCCAGCATCCTTTGAAGGATGGCCTTCCCATGTGTCTCCCTCTGCTGTTCATGCAGGTCCTCCCAGCACCATCTCCAGAGTCACTCCAGCTTCTGGTGAACTTGTCAGGAGGTCCTTTGGAATAGCATCTCCAGCCACCAACAGATGGACACCAGGAACCACTCACACTATAGGAAGAGAAGAGACAGGATGGGACAGAGTTGGTCTGACTCCAGGAATCAGCAAAAGAACAGCTTCAGTGAAGAGAAGGCAAACCCCAGGAACCACTGGGGCAGTAGTTGCAGATCCAGTTCGCCAGGCAGAGGGTACCATCTGGGCAACAGTCCCCATTCCAGAGAGTCTAGCTTCGGCAATCGGAGGCATGTTCAATACAACAGAAGGTGTTTGGGCATGGGGCACCAGAGGCTCAATAGCAAATAGCGCTAGAGCCAGTGAGGAAGGGAGAGAGACAAGAACTACTGAGGCAGATAAACCAAGAGAGGAAGCAGAGAGGGTAAAACAGGCCTGGGTGCAGACTGGATGATCACAGGCACCTCTAGGCCATCAACCCTGGTCTCAGAAAAATGGGTGTGGGAAACCCTCCAAGAAGCGAGACTGGTTTCTAAACCACAAGCTCTGGGCTCCACTGAAGGAACCACCCCAGCTGCAGGTGTGTGGACCTTGGGGCCCACCATCATAAAGATGGCATCTGTGGAAGGAAGCACTAAAGGGGACCTAGACAGCCCTGCTGGAGACAGTGGTCCTCAAGCAACGCCAAGCCGGGACCTGGCAGCAGGAACCCTGCGGCCCCCAGGCACAGGGTTCTCCATGAGCAGGTAAAACCCTGGGCCTTCCTCTCGGCTTGGGCTCTGCACTTGCTCCTGCCCCTGGCACATCCCTCAACAAGCTAACCTCTATGGCCCTCCCTATCTCACTTCTCTCCCTTTACAACCAAAAGACAGTAAAGGGCAAGGGACATAAAAATTAGATGCCTTTCCTCATTCAAAGTCCTTGCTAGGAGAATCTGAGTATTTTCATGTGGTTTGTAAGCAAAAATCTCAACCATAGAAGAACAGAGTATTTAGGTGAAACCATTGGGACTTCTTTTTTTAAAGATGAGGAACAAAAGCTCCAGAGAGGGAACATGACTTGGTGAAGCCACAAAAAAAGATTGTGGTGGAGCCAAATGCCAAGGATACATTCCCTGACTCTCACCAGTCCTCTTTCCCACTGTGGTGCTTTGGTGGGGCCCACACACAGGCAGTGGAGCCAAGAAAAAGAGCTGGGGCCCAGGAACCTGAAGACAGGTCTTCTATCCCAGTTCTGCTACTAACCTATTGTGGAACGAGGGCAGCCAGCTCACCTTGGTCTCAGCTTCTCACCTGTAAAACGAGGGGTGAAGACCAAATGGTGCGCAGTCTTCCATCCAGCTCCAACTTCCCCTCTCCTGTGCTCTGTCCTCACCACCCCTGCTCCCTTCGCTCCAGAGCTTCTCCAGAACAGAAGTTTTCTTGGGTCCTGACCCCAGTCTCCACGATGCTGTTCCCGCTTACACTTGTGGCCCTTGTTCTGTTGGGAAGAAAGCTCCAGAGGAAGAGGACCTGTGAGTTGAGTTTGAGCAGCCCCAAGGCTGGCGGGGGAGTGCTTGTTCCCATCTGACACCCTCAGGACTGGGGGTGGGGGTTGAGCTCAGAGTTGGTGCCAGGACTTCTGGATGTAGAAGTGCTAAGTTCTGAGCCTTTTAACCATTCTTGGCCTTGGTTTCTTTATCAATCCAATGGGAAAATCATCTTTGTACTTATGTCTCAATGACCTCCCAGAGCTTATAGATGATCTCTCCCAAAGATGGCAAGACACATGCTAACCATAAGCATATGAACACATGAGTGACCCCAACAGCAGACAGCAGACAGCAGGAGTGCAGGCCCCAAATGTGGGACCAAACTATTTTTGTACCCTCTGCATGGCCCAGATGAAAGTCTGCCCAGGTTTAAATACTTCTAAAGTGAGTCCTCCATGGTGTTTAGATTCGGCAAAGAAAGACTGAGATTCTCTGGGGGCAAGTGGAGGAGGCTAAGATTTTCAGACCCTGGGACCCAAAGGCCTGGCCCAGTCCCCGTCAACCTAAGCGTTCAATTGCAGTTCTGTGTTAGGAAGTTTTTGAAGGGTTGTGGTGGGCGAGGGTGGTTCTTGGGGAATCAGAGTTAGTGCCTAGCACCCTCACAGTGTGCTCTGTGTTTGTGCAGCTCAGGAGACAGAAAAGGCAACAGGAATCTCCTTGATTCAGATGACACATTTCCTGGAACTGACCCTCCAGCCAGACCAGCTGCCCCGTGTGGGAAGGAAGTTGCTCCAGGATGATTCTCCTCATATCCATGCCACCATGACAGCCCCAGAGAGGGACCCTGGATCCTGAGGAATGGGAGGATATGCCGTTTGGTCACTGCGGAAGGAGAGCCAGGTGTGAATACCGTGGCCCAGCCTCTTTTCTCACCCTTCCTCTGCCTGTACAAAGGGAAGCTAACGGAGCTGGGGCTCCACCTGGGGAAGCAAAGGCTGACCATTCTTAGGCCTATGAAAGTCAAGCATTTTCCACAGCCAAAGGTGACAGTGTGACTCAAAGATGGCTTCAAGAAGGGATTTATTACATACTGATGGAGTTCACCTAGGAAAAGGTGGAGTTTCTATTCCTGGGGGTTTGAAAATTTAAGAGGCTTCCAATCAGTATGGAGAATTACAAATTCTCAACCATCACTTCTAGTCCAAGCTAGTTACCCACCTTTCTGACTGGAAAAGCATTCAGCCTGCTGCACATATTGAATTATATCCATGTATACTAGTCTTGCCTTCTCAAGTAGATCCTAAACTCTTTAGGGCAGAAATTATGTTTTATCCATCTCGCTATGTCTGCAGAGAACTTCCAACTCAGTAGATCCCCCCATAAATATTTGTGACTGAGTGGCTGACTGGAAGGGCATGGGCTCAGTGGCCTCTGGGGACTCTGCCCATGCAGATGTTCTGACCCCTCCTTCATTTGAGAGTCCCCTCGATGACTCCACAGGCAGGTGGTTTCTACATAGAGACCAAAAGGAACAACACCCAGTCCTCAAATTATCCGTCCCCCAGGCTCAATACGCTGTGCAGCCCTTTGGGCCTAGTCAAGATTTTCTGGGGTTTTCCTAAATTCATGGAGGAGAAGGGTATTTTTTGGTGGATTCTCACTTCCTTCGCAAACCACTTCATCTCATGCATTTGGGCATGCCTTCACCCTTAGTCCCCTTGTCTTTTCAGGAGTCACATCTGCTCTTTTATTTTGCCAAATCTGTTAACCAGGAGGCTGAACTTTATGTTTGGGCAGAGAAGCCTTTGAGCAATAGAGGAGAAGGGAAAGAAAGGCTCCACCATCAAGCTGAGAATTGTCAGGTAGACATTCTCAGAAGGCTGAGCCCTGTCCCCTAAACTGTCAGTGGCACCAGATACCCTTTGTCAATATCTCCTTTTCATAGCTGGTGCTGAACTCAGACAATGTCCCAAGAAAACCAAGGAGGTACTGTCTTCATGTTGGTAAGAGAGAGACTTGTTGTTTTGGATAAGTAGGGAATTTGCATACATCTAACCAAATGCAACTACAGAATTTCAGAGCTAACCTATCTAAAACCCTCAGTCTAGTGTGAGGTAACTAAGACCCTTTAGGAGGAAGTAACTTGTTTAAAGTCACTCAGTTAACACAGTAATAGCAGCATGAGACAAGAAAAAGGAACTCAGGACCTTGATGTAGTGCTTCTCCACTTCACCATTACTAATAATATATCAAAGCAAAACTAATAAAAAAATTAATGGCACAACAGTCGTCTTGCTTCAGACTATTTTCATGCACACTATCTCAGTGACTCGCCTGAAAAACCTGTTAAGAGAGATAGGCCAGCTGCCGTTATCCCATTCAACCAGTGAGGAAGCAGACCTTGAGGGATATGTAATTCAGCCAAGGTCATTCAGCTCATGAGAGGCAGGGATGGGCCAGGAACCAGGTTTTACAGGATCATTCCACCTAATTCGTGTTAGGAGGTATTCTGAGGAAAAGTAGATTTGGTAGATCAAAGAAGTTTGGCAAATGAGGGTTAAACAATAAACAGCTTCCTCTGCACAGGATTTTTTGGAGCCTTTAATACACTAAGGTGCGTTGTGAATAGGGATGTTATGCCTGTTTCCCAAGCACTTTGCACTATTGTCTTTTCCTGACACAATCTCACAGGACTGGGTTCCTCAGATCGCCCCTTTCTCCAGGAAGCTCAATGTGATAAAACGGGTCAGCAAGACTTTTCTGTGAAGAGTGTTAAAAACAAACAGTGGGCCCAAAATGCTAAGCCCCACATCACCAAAAAGAGAATTAATTATAATTTCTGCTTTTCCCAGAAATGGAATCTTACTTAAACTGGTCAACCAGGAATCACCTGGTCAGCCCTAGTGAGGTAATCTACCTCCTGGACCCCTAAAGCAAAGTCACTTTGCCAGAGCCGATTCACCTTTAGCTGGTATGACTCGCTTGTCCCATTCCCTTCTGCTTATAAATGTCATTTTGCACAGTTTCTCAGAGTTCTTTTCTATGGGATGCCACCTGACTCATGAATTGTCAAATAAAGCCAAGAAGATCTTTAAATTTTACTCAGATGAATTTTGTTTCTTAACAAAGGCCAGCTAGTAACTGCTTTAGACTGTGCTGGCAGTTCGCCTCTGTCACCACCACGCAGTTCTGCTGTTGCAGTGTTGAAACAGCCAGAGACAACACATAAACGACTAACTTTGGCTGTGCTCCAACAACACTTCATTTACAGAAGCAGAGAGCAGGCTGGATCTGGATCTGGAGCCATAATTTGCCAATCCCTGCACTAAGCCATAAAACCATACAAGACTCTCCTGTCCCTACTTTGATGTGAAGAGTCAGATCCCACCCTTCCTCAAAGCTCCCCTGAAGCACACCTCTCAGAGACCTCCCCTTGCTCCAATGCCTGTAATCATTTCTGTCCAGGATTCGGCAGTTAGGATGTCCTGCCTGACAATCTATCTTAGGAGAAAAAGACCAGCCTGGCAAAGGTGTTGGCCAAGTGGCTGGAGTCAGGGGCAGCATCCAGAAGCAGGAAAGGCTCTCTAGTCTGGGTGTTGTAGGGAAAGCTGAGGTCCACCAGGGGGAGGAGTCAGTACAAAATCAAAGGACCAGAGCAGAATCAAGGTCAGAGTTGCAGGGACGAGTTCGGACAGAGGTAAGATCTGAGAGAAATCTTTGCCACAAAGGAAGTGGGACAGCCCCGAGTATTTACAGCTCTTTTTTATGGCCAGTCAATGCCTGGAGTGGGGCACAAGCAGTTGATTTAAAGGGCCAGAAGCAGAACAGGCAAAGCCGGCCAGCTCCACCATTTGGTATTATCGGTGGTTTGTTTTTCATTGTATTCCCCAGCTGGTATGACACCCATATCCCCAGGATGAGAGGCAGGGAAACACGCATCGCCAGGCTGGAATCAGGAATGTGTCCATGGAGATTTCTAATCCAAGATTCAGGGATGCACTGACTATCCTATGATCCAGCAGGTTCTCTGGGTTAGGCACAATTCTCAGTTCTCCTCATTATTAATGCCACTACTACCTACCTGTTAAGTGTCTTTACATAGCAAGCACTATCCTAGGTGTTTCCACATTTTGTTATCACATTTGATGCCACAGTTCTGTAAGGTAAGTATGATAATTTCCATTTTACAGATGAGAAAGCTAAAGCCAGAGAAACTAAGTACTTAGACTCCTCAAAAAGGGACAAATAATTAAATGCAAAGAGATCTACCCCCACAGCTTAAATCCTCAATCAATATGTACACTGCCTTCTCCATGCTTGAAATTAGAGCCTGAATATCTGGTCAGGTCTTTTCCCACTTATGGTTCCAAAATCTTCCTTGTTTTCCTCCTTTACACCTGTGTAGAAAATTCATAAACATTTTCAGGAATGTGTTCTCTTCACTGGCTGGCTTATGCCTGTACTGGCTAAGTGAAGCGCAAAAGTTCAGGAAGCTGGAACTGAGAGCTAAAAATTTAGTCAGCAGCCCTGAGGTCTTCACTGCATTTGCACAAATAGAGCTCAGATCTATATTAACTACAAGGGTGTTCATCTATCTCAGATAACTCAGGACAAACACCTGACCCCTGGCCAGCTTTTCCTTGTTCTCCACGAAAACTCTGGGGGTTTTTTTCCCCTCTCCTCCACCAGCCAGTGCAGTTCAAAAATACAGAATCAGTTTAATAGCAGTTTCAGTCAGATGCAAAGAAGAAGGTATTTCCATGGAAAGACCTATAGTGCACTTTAGCCAAGTTGACACAGATTATATGATTGTTTTTCATTGGAGAAGACAATCCAAGGCAAAGAGCTTGACAAACATTGAATCAAGAATGGCAATTCTAAACAAAAGGGAATGAACTCTGTGGGCAGCCCAACATACAGGATCCAAAGCCACTAAGCTCTCTATTTTTCATAAAGTGACACAGCTTGTTTTATAGGCACTGGCCCTCCAAGGCCAACCTGTTCCCTTCACTATCAGCAAGAGGATAAGCTGTCACCCCATAGCCTTCTCTCCAGGGTGTTAGCTGAAACCCAGATAAGCAGCAGAGATGTGCCAGCTGCAGAGGAACTTATGCCACACTTCTGGAAGCATGCAGAAGTCACCAGCACTAAGGCGTTGGGCCGTAGGCCACCGTTTGCCTCCTGGTCTGATTTTGTTGCAGATGTCCTTTTCCTAATTAACACCTGGAGTCTTCTGTATCCTGCCTCATCCAACCTCTGGCCAAGACCCCACCAACTGCTTATGTGCTATCTTGATCTAGCTCTACCAGTTCTGCTCTGAGTGTATAAGGTCAAATAAGGGCACTTCTTTCCTTAATATTACAAATTCCTGGTTTCCCAACCCTGAATATCTTGGAGAGAAAGAAGAGAACCAGGACTACCATGACCAAAGGCATTTTCTAAGTTGGCCCATAATTTGTCAGAATATGATGTACTTCATGCCTGTCAAGAGTTTTAAAAAAAGACATCAGTGAGTTTGCTTCTTCAGAGCCTGGCACAGGGAGGGTAGATTTGTTAGTAAATGCAACAGGTCTAAACTTTTTATTTTACCAGCTCTTTCCTTCACTCATGCAGTGAAGACAACTAAAAATTAATTTCAGTATGTATCCCCAGAAATAAGCAGATTGTACACCATTGTACAGATGGGAATGTTGAGCCTCAGATGGGCACAGGCTACAGGAGACCATAGGATATTTTTCCAATATCCGCTTGCCAGGCAAACATTGGGCTGGAGGCCAGGCTCAGACCAGGAACAAGGAAACAGCAAATCTTCAGGAGGTTGCCAATAGCTTATAAGAGGGGTTGGGCTCTGTCACCTGACATTCTACCAGTTGATTTTGGACATCTGCTCCAAAAATCTTCCTCCTTCTGCCCTGGCCCAGCCAGAGTATGGAAATAGAAGAGAGCAAGAGAGTGGTTTGTTAACTTCAGAAAAAGTTGGCTCACCTACTCCTGCCCCTCAGAACCAGAGACTAAAAGCTCTCAGGGGGCCTAGGACTGGCCCAGGTAGAACTGAGAGAACCTTTTGACCAAGGCCAGCTCTCCAGGGCCAGGCTCTCTCACCAGTCCTCAGGGCAAGACACAGCTAGTCTCAGGGGGCTCCCACCAGCCTCTGCCTTCACTCCTCCAACAGCTAAAATTATAAAAAGTACAGACACTTTCCTCCAAGGAAGCCTCAGAGGAAATATTGTTTTCACTCTCTGGTTGGGATTCAACAGAGCTAGGAAAACAAGTAAGTGATTGGACATCTGGGCAGTGACATAGAGAGACAGGTGGTCGGAGAGAAGAAGGTGATTCAGTGAGTTTGTGTAGAAAGAGGAGAAGGTTAGAAGCTCACATGCATACGTTTAGCCAGCAAGTCACCCTCTCCAACACTATCCGTGACTAGAACTGCTAATTGGATCACAGACCTTCCCCCTTATTCACACCCCCCACACACACATGCCCACCACCAGCTTGTCATCTTCTGACCTTTCCCCCACTCAAGTTGTTCTTGGCATCGACAAGATGCTGCCAGATCATACACACCACCATCCAAGCCCCTTAGGAAGGGCCCCAGGGAGCCTTTATGAAGTTGCCCAACAGCCAAATATGGAGTGTTTATGATTAATCTTCCTCCAACCTACCCCCTAGCAAGGATTCACCTGAGAAAAAGCTCAGGCCTTCAAACATAAGTCTGGGCTCAGAAACTTCCCAAAAGCTTGCCCAAGCCCAGCCAACTGGACAAGTCTAGTCCCCATTCTCTTAGTGGGATTCAAACAGTGGCCACACTAGGGACCACATTAGCACTCAGCTGTGCAACAAAGGCAGTAGTCCCCATCCCACGCCCTCTCCCCAAGCCCAGAAGCTGAAATTAGACCAGGAAGAGTAGATGCTGTACTCTTACCAATAGGTGGGATGTAAAGTCAGAAAACACGAAGTTATTATCTGCTGGTGGTGAGGGTAGAGTTACTTGGGCATGGAGAATCCCAAATAGTTAAGTATCACTGAAAAGCAGGGGAGGGGGCTTGCTATTTATCTTTGGTAGATTCAGCCACAATTCTATTTTCCAGTGATTGATACTAAAATGACTCTCTATTATTGGCTTACTGAGAAATGCCGGATTTCAGGGCTGACTAACCCAGGATTAAACATTGACTCCAGACAGGGGTTAAATATTGACTCAGCCAAAGATCTGCATGTGGGAGCAGAAAGCTGGCAGTAAATAGCAGTGATTGGCATTTCATTTGTCCAGCTTTACCTCACTCAAATGCCACCACATTAATAGGAACCATCTGCAGCGAGAGATGCTGGAAGGGCAGTGGAGATCCGGGGAAGGACAGTATGGTTTAGGTCTCCTCTTCTATAAGTCAACCAGGTCTTGAAGTATCAAGCTAATGATGCCAACCTGATGGGTTAGACCTGTGTAGGTCTGTGTGCTTGGTCCTCTCCAATCTCCCCAAGGTCAAATGAATGTGCAAATGGGAGCCTTTTGTTGCTTGTGAAAACACAATTCAAAAGATTCTTCTAGAGAGTAAAGGCTTTGGGAAGTGGAGGAAAATGCCCAACACCAGGACACTTTGGTTCTTGACCCATCTGTGCCATTACCTCACTGTGCCAACTTGGGCAAGGCATTCCACTTCCTGCCTTTGCTCCTCATTTATCCGTGGGGAATAACTTTCTGTTCTGAAAGCCTATGCTGTCCCATTCATTGGAGCACCTATCAGAAGCCAACCCCTGCACTTCTTGTACTTAATCTTTATAACACACTTATGGGGTAAGTATAAATAGCCCCATTTTACAAATAAGAAAACTGAGGTCCAGAGACATTAAATAACTTGTCAAGGGTCCCTAGCTGGCAGGTGGCAGGTCTTAAATGTGAACCAGGACGTTCTGGGTCTGGAGCCTGTGAACTTTCCACAAGGCTGCACTGCCTCTCCACGTTGGCTGCTGCAAGGCTGGTACTCCCCTTGGCAGTGGTGGTAGTGGTAGGGTGATGATTCCTCAGTTAGACCACATGCCCTTGGGGCACAGAGATGAACACTAATGCATGTCTCAAATCTCCCTGGACCTTTAACTGGTCATGGGCACCTGGAGTCTGTAAATGTGACCTTATTTGGGGAAAGGGTCTTTGCAGATGTGATTCAGTGCAGGATCTTGAGATGAGGAGATCATCCTGGATTATCCGGGTGGACCCTGAATACCATCACAAGTGCCCTTATAAAAGAGAGGCAGAAAAACATTTCAGACACACACAGAAGGCAATATGAGATCGAAGGGCAAAGATTGGAGTGATGTAGCCACAAGCTGAAAAATGCCAAGGAATGCCAGCAGCAAGCAGAAGCAAGGAGAGGCATGAACAGATTCTCCCCTAGAGCCTCCAGAGGGAGCACGGCCCTGTCCACACCTTGAGTTCTGACTTTTGGCTTTTGTAACTGAGAGAGAATCCATTTCTGCCATTTTATGCCAAGGTTATGGTAATTTGTTACAGCAGCCACAGGAAATTAATGCAGTGCTCTGTCAAAACACAGAAAACTGAAAAGGCTTAGAAACCATTTGGCCCAGCCCTCCCATTTAACGGATGAAAACGACTGCTGCGTAAAGGAGGAAGAAATTTGGCAAAGGTCACCTAGCAGATTAGAGGCAGAACTAGAGCCAGGCCACAGGAGTTTTGACCCCAGACGAGTGTTCTGCATGACCCCACACTGACTCATGGCAAGTCCCAGAGTCATGAAAGTCAAATGAGAAGCTGTTCTTATTATTATTATTACATGCTTCTCATATTATTATTTTAAAAAGAGGGGGTGCATTTAAACAGATAAATTGATGTTAGTTTTCAAATGTAGAATGGCTTCTGTTATCATATAACTACTGAGTGGGGCTGTTGGACCCTCTTGGCCAGTCCCTCCTCCCCAGGACCATGAGGCAGGGACTGTGTTTTAGAGCCACTGAGTGCCAGATGAGGCAATCCCAGTGAGAGAGGGGAAGCTGGAGGACTCCAGTCGCACCACTGCTGTGTGGCTAAGCCCAAAATAGAATGCAGGGTTTTGACTTCCTGGCTCTTACCTGAGCTCTACTTCTCATTTTCCCCTTTCCCTAAGCTGCTTCATAGGCCAACAGGGCTTCGTGTGTGTGTGTGTGTGTGTGTGTGTGTGTGTGTGTGTGTGTGTGTGTGTGTGACATGGTCTGCTAAGATAGTTTAGGGGACTCCTGGGAACACACACCAGGACATTACCTAGGAAACTTCCAACCATCATAGAATTAGGGAGTGGGGAAGGAGATCGTGGCCTCCTGAGACAGTACAAGGAGCAACAACCTCATGAATGTGCTTCTCTCCCTCCCTTTCCTTTCCTTCCTTCCCTGCTCTCATCTAGTTTCTGTCCTAGTATTCAGTGGGCTTCCCTTAACTCCTACTCCAGCCCAGATGACTAGACACAAGTTATCTCCTGCTTTGGGCAAAGTGAGTTAATAAAAAATGAGAAGACAAAACCCACAACATCTTGATTGAGTTCAAAAGGAGAGAGGTCTAAGGAGGAAAACCTTTGAAAGGAGTTAAAATCTGGCAGAACCAGGCTTGTCCCATTATTTTCCCTGCACTGTCCCAATCCAGCCTCCTACTTAATATCGCCCTCAGAACTGAGGAGGGGAAAGATTGTGGAGGGGAAAGAAAGATGACCTAGCGAATGATGTGTCTTTGTGCCCTCCCATCCACCCCTATGGGGTTATAGTCCAGGGTTATAGTTGGGGAGAGGAGACTGACAATGATGGAGACATCCAGAAGAGTTTAGAGATGCCAGAGCAAAGGGGGCCTGCACCTTGCTTGTTCTAGATACAACTTTGGTGGTTAGCAGTCTTGCCAATATCCATTACAGCCCCAGGTACATAGGAGCACAGAAGGCCCAGGGGCATTGGCGGGGGAATGATGTCCTGCTGCTCAGGATCCCCCAGAGGCCTCAGAAAGCTGCAGATGAGCCAAATTCACCCTGCACCCACAGAGGGCACGGAAGAGAGCCTGGAATTCCTACCCCAAGGATCCCAAAAGAAGGGACAAGGAGAACACAGAGTGGCCCATAGGCTTCTTAGAATGATCAGGATAAAGGCCACTGACCAGCAGGACAAGTACGTCTCAGTAGATAGGACTATTTCCTTGTGGAGCACAAGGCCAACACAGAACCACGACAAAGCAAGACAAAAATAATGGGGCACTCCTTCTCACTGCCTCAAAGGGAGTGTCAGCATAAGCTGCCCACCCCTCACCCATGCCCACTTACGCTAGACTTAATGTAAACCCCAGTGAGAAGGGAGACAAAAAGGAAAAAAAAAATCCAAAATGAGACTGAGCTTTAAATTGGGAGTGAAGTGACTGAGATAACAGTGAATTGAACTGAGTTTGCCTGGAAATGACTAGTTCTTTTTTTTTTTTTTTTACATTAGTCATGGTGGGTTGAGGGTCTGGAATTAAGCTCCATAGTAGAAAATAACTTGCCATCTAAAGCTGCGGTTGCAGGTGAATACCTATGAGTGAGTGAATGATGAGCTAAAATAAGACCCAGGGCTCTGACTGCCTCGTGCTTTCCGGGTCTCTATTTCTCCTTTCCTTTTTCCCCTTCTGGGGTCTGGCCTGTGGGACTCTGGAGGGAGAGCCTGGGCAGGCCTGCACAGGTAGGACAGGGCAGGATTCTGTGTGGGGTGAAGGGGTCAGATGTGTGTGTGTTGGGGAGTGGGCTTCACTATGTGACACAGGACAGCCGAGATCCTTTGGGGAATGCCTGGGAATTCTAATCAGGTCGTGATCAGAAGACCACCAGGGACTGACTGAAGCAGGGAAGGAGGTTTTCACCCCATTTCAGCAGATCGGTGCACTTTTTGCTATGGCACAAGCCCAGGTCCTGACAGACCTTGAAGGTTCGCCATTTTCAGTGGATCCCAGAAGCGGCCAGAGTCTTCAATTCCTCTAGGGAGGAAAAAGGAAGGAGCTGTGGTCCCCCAAGTTCCTAGAGGCCATGGAGCTTATAAAGGAGCTCTGCAGAAGATGTGTAAAGAGTTGACCCATGCAGGCTAAGTAGCATTGGGAGAAGGGGACTGTGTTCCTGCGTGGGTGGGGACACGCGGCCAAGGACTGAGAGCCGTTCCTGCCACCTGTGCCCACCCAGTACATGTCAACTTCTTACCGTGCCCTGGGCTAGCATCTGGTTATATCCCTATAGGCTTGGTGTTACTATCCCTGTTTTCCAGACGAAAAGACACGCAGAGGTAACTTGCTTAGGGTCTTGCATGTAGAAAGCAGCAGAAAAGGCTCTTCGTGCATGGATACCTTGTCATGAACAGCTACAATGATAGAGGAGTCCCACATAGCAGCCCCCTAAGGGGAAGAAAATGGAGGTAGCCAGGAAAGCCAAAGAGAAGGAAAGCAGGGGATCTGTGAGAGTCACGTGCCCTGGCCAGCCGCCATGCCTGTGGGAGAGTGTCTCTTTAAGAACCCAGGTGTGGGTCAAGCACTGCACATAGTTTCAGTTTTGGCAGCAGCATCCAGTGTCCTGCTGGCAGCTTCTAGGAAGGCAGGGGTTGTGGACTGGCCAGCAGGCTGTACCCCCGAAACTGAGTCAACGGGAGAGAAGGAAGTAGCTAAAAGTAAGTGTGGCTGCTCTGGGATCCGTGGATGGGATGCCATCTGGGAAGGGACCGGGATGGTTGCTCAAGCAATTCCCTACATTTACAACTCTCAGCTTCCCAGAGCGGGGTAAGGAGGACAAGGGCTACAGCCTGTGAGACTGAGTGTGTGGTTGGTAAGTAGAGGTGCATATCCCAGAGAGATGAGTAAGGACGGGCCTGTATGGAAGCCCCCAGTTTTTGTGAAATATGAGCGGATGGGAATAAGGAATGTCTGTGGTCAGCATGTGAAGTTATTCTCTAAGTTTGGCCCCCGAATTCTCTACTGACTCTCCATAGGTTAACTGTGTGACCTTAGGCAAGTCACCTGATCACTCTTTGAGCCTCAGTGTCTCAACCTGTAAAATGTGGATAAAAATATACCTATCACTTAGAGTTGATGTGAGGGTCTAATGAGAAAATATGTGTGAAATTGCTTTGAAAACTCTAGAGCCAAACAATTGTTTGGTGTTTTTCAATTTTGCTCAATTACTTAAGGACTTAACCAAGTATCAGACATACCTAGATAAGATATTTCACATAAGGTGCTTGGCACACAGCAGCGACTCTTCTAGTCTTTGATGCTTTCCTCCCCCAGCTTTCCAGAGAGGGCAGAGACAGTCCCTCTTCTGGGGTTCGAGGAGGCTCTGAGATCCTTTCCCCTTTCAACCCAGCTTTGCCCCAGCGGATTCCTGCTGCACTGAGACATAATGTGTCTCACCATCGTGTCCTGCTCTTGCTCAGGTGGGAAAAATTAGGTCCTCCTAATTTACTAAGTGAGTAAGATGGGCAGAGCTCCGTCCCAGGCACAGGCAGCATTTCAGAGGCCTGATGTTCCTAGTGGCTCTGCAGCCAGGAGGCCTCAGACACAGCCTTCCGCTCTCTCTGTGCTTCCCCCTTGCCTATCCTAACAGTACCTGCAAGCCATCACAGCACCCTCGGGAACAAGCACAACAGCTATGCAAGCTTGGCTCCCACCATCCTCAATTCCCTTTGAACAATTCCCAGGCCAGGGGCCACCAAGCTGCTGACACTGTTTTGGACACAGCCTTCACCATTATTCTCCCTTCACTAAGGGAATTATAGTTTCCTTAACATCTGGAGATGCGTTGATTCATGAATCAGGGTAGAAGACAGCTCTGGAATTCTCCATCCATCCTTCTGCCTGGCCTGGATGTGGTGATGGAACAGAAAGAACAATGAACCAGGAGTCAGGAGAGCATCTACTGTGATCACTGCCTGTCCCTTAGCACCTCTAGATCTGTCTGGCAGTATTTTATAAATGGTATAACAGCAGCAGCTTCCACGTAGTAAATCCACTTACTATGCACTTTCACAGCTTCATCTCATTCCTACCTGAAACAAACTTGGGACATAGTCAGGGAAGGTAACATGATCCCATTTTATAGTTGAGGAAACTAAGACTGTGTGAGTCAATGTGGGCGGGATAAGGTAACCCACAAGTATGACAATGACATTTTGGAACAGCCATTTTGATTTGGTCATGGGACATTTGGACATTACCTAGAAAACAAAATACCCAACTTTTTTATTTTTAAGTAGTGTTATCCATGCGTGTGTTCAGCAGAGACCCCCCTAAGCATGGTAGGTGCTAAATAAATAGTGGCTATTATTATTTTTCAGGAAGAAATTTCCCTGTTGGCACCTAAGTCTACGTTCAGATGTCACTTCATAGGAACTATCTTTCCTATGAAAGACGTAGAGGAGAGAACTAAACTAACTTCTCTAAGAATGAATTTCCTGCTCCTCCTCTCCCCACTGCTTCAAGACCCTCCGCAGCATAGCACAGTGACAAAGAGCTTATACTCCTGATCCAAAATACCTTAATTTCAATCTCATTATAGTCGCTTATGAACTGTGCAACTCTGGCCAAATTTTTTATTTCTCTCTGCTTCAGTTGTCTCACCTTTGAAATGAATTTGCCTATTTAATTCTATTCCTTAAGGTATCTTCAGATTAAATGACAATGAAGGTAAAACACATGGAAATTACTCAGTATGTGCTAGCTATAATTATTGGCCATGCTGGTCCAATCTGAGCTGTTCTCCCCTAGTCTTCAAAAGATGCCCAGCAAATATATACTTCTATTTTCTTCTCACTTTAAGATGAAAAAGAGAGAGGACTGTATTGATTTTAGAGAGGAGATGGGACAGGAACTAACATCGTTTAAATCCTGACACCATACTGAAGACTTTACATATGTTTCATTTAATCCGTATGGTGATTCTCTATACTAGGTATGACGATCTCCAGTGTACAGATGAGGATTTGCGGCTCGGAATAATTGAACAGACTGCCCCCAAATCACACAGCCCCCAAATGAGAGAGCTCAGAGCCAAGCAGCTGAGCCCATGCCCTGTGCCACTCTCCAAGCGCATAGCAATTGTATACAAACCCAGTCCTCCTGTGCTTGAGTAATTGCAACCTCTTACCATTGAAGAGCACTTTATGCTATGTAAAGTGTCTCCATGTACATTATCCTATTACCTCCCTCTGTATTTCCCCCTCTCACAGGGGCCCCTTAATCTAAAAGAGTCAGGGACTATGACACCCATTTTATAGATGAGGCAGTTAAGGCCAAGTGGTAGAGCTCGTCTGTAGCTTGGGACAGAACAAGTTCCTCTTCATATTACTGTCTCTTGAATCCCCAGAACCAAGAAGCCATTTGCCAAAGTGAGAGAAATTAGTCCTGACTTTGCCCTTCTCAGAGAAAAGATACAAAGGACGTGACCACTCCCAGTTGCATCGGTCTTTGCTGAGCAGCTGGTCCTTGCCCAGCACTCTCATGAGAGGCCCTCTGGGGACGGAGAGATTGATCTAGTTGGCCCCTGCCTTCCAGGAGCCCCTGCCTTCCACCTGGTAGAGGGGGTGAAACCAATATCTGCACATCACAGTAGGTTGGGATGGAGTCAATAATGGGTGTTGTCTTTGTTGAAAGGCCATCCGGGAATCCACAAGGTTTATTCCCAGAGCATCATGGAGCTGGTATTTCACATGCTTAATTTCTGCTTAAGTCTTGTATTAATAGCAGGTCACTTTAACAGGGATGGGACCAGAAAGTCTTGGATCTTTTTAGCTCATACATTCTTCAGACTCCTTGGCTATATTTCCTTTCCCCTTACATTGCCTTTACTTGGAGACTCTCCTACACTCCAGGGCTTACATAAATTTCATAAATTCTCCTAAGCTGCCCTCTGTCCTCACTAGTCTGAGGCTCTTCCATACCACACAGACTGTTCTTTGTCTCTAGTGCAGTTTCTGGGGTTGTTCTAGTGTGTTCAGCCCCTGTACCCGTGGGAGATGAGAGTGAAGTCCCAAAAGGACTCAGGCAATGAGTAGGGGAAGTGGGCAAAAGAGCCATTCAGACTAGGGGCTTTCCTTGGCCAGCCTCTCCCCACTCCTCTGAGCTCCAAACTTCCTGCTCCTCCAACTTCACACTCACAGGAAGTTGTCAAAAACCACCAACTTGGCTTCGAGTCCCCATTGTGCATGTTCTCTGTTCCCTCTGAAGCCCTTGGGGCTGTGAGGCCCCAACTGACTTCCTGCTGTGTACCAAGCAGATGGAGCCTCCAGAGTCACTGAAGACCATGTGGCTCATCAGCAGCCAAGCCAAGACCTGGTGCAGGAGAGGCCAGTCCCTCTGAAAAAGGAGGAAACCTAAGATTAGACCAGCAAAGGCTGGGACTCCAAGCCGTGGGAGCTGAAGATCTGTCACTCTAACTGCAGGGAAGCTAACTAAATTCATGTTACAAGGAGGCAAACTCCATTCTCCAGCAATCCCTACACCTCTGTCCCAATCCACATATGTTATAAATATATCAGGGCCAGTAATTTGGTAAAATGAGAATGATCCAGAACATCTCAGCATCAGCAATGAAAAACAACTCTTCTTTTAAGAACCAGAAATGTCCCTTCATGCATGATATACTAGCCTATGAATCTCTCAAAAGAACGAGCCCCTCTGCTCATCCAAGGAGTAATAATAAGGTAATAATCCTATTCTCTATGAGTCTTAGGGCCAAAAATATCTCTAACTCTCAGATTTTCCAACTGGCAACATGAAGATAATAATAACTATCTCTTGGGTTGCTGTAATAACAGATGAAGTCAGATAAAAAGCTGGCAAAGCATAGTTGGTGTCCAATAAATGTCATTTCCTTCCTTCTTTAAGCAAATCCTTTAAATACAGCTGCAGCCACCATGAAACTGGGACCTTTACAAGACCTGAATCTCTTAGGTTTGAGAGAAAGTCTGGTTTTGAGAAGAAGGGATTTTTAAGAATTTTCAAAACCCAGGGTTCTTTTCAGCTAGTAGCAGAAAAACCGTGCTTCTAGTTTAGCTTTGGGCAAAGATTTCCTGCTACTGAGAGCATGGGTGCCCTTGCCCTCCCATCATCAACTCTAGGACTGGACTGTGTGTTTTCTCACCAGGGTCACCCTCTGTCAGATTTGCCCTTCCAGCTGTGTATGCATGATGCAAAGAGTGATGGGTACACACATGTATCCTCCTCTGACAAGGACATCCACAACCATCCCAGCATGTCACACACAGAAGCCTCGGTGGGGTCAGGACTCCCATTGGAAAACCTGGTGTCTGACTCACTATAACCCAGAGCAAATCCCTTTCACCAATCCAGAGGCGGGTTGCATCCCCCAGCTCAGCCCATGGGAATACCCACTCCTGTGTCACAGATGTATTAGGAACATTGTTTATCTAAAGGTACAAACAGGAACCAGGACCAAGGAGAACCGCTGCTGGTTTGGGCTCTTAAAACCGCATGTGGCAGTTTTTCCTCCCACCTGCCAGTGCACACAAGGCCAGCGAAAATGGCGGATGGTGGATTCCCTGGGACTGTCCCATCCCACGTGTTCCAGAGGAGGCAGACTTCCCAACCTTCTGACACCTGCTCTTGCCTGGAAGTCTCCTCCATGGTGCCCACTCTGGTGGTCCCCCAGCTAGTGTTCCCTGAGCACATCTAGATTGGGGCTGACACCGGTGTTTGGCTAAGGCCCCACTCCAGAAGTTAATCATTGGCCTGGTGTGAAAGGTCCAGGGCAATTAACCAGAATCAAGAAACCTCAAGCTACCACCCATATCTGTCCCCACCTCCCCTAACCTGCTCCCCTTCCTCTTCCAAAGAACTAGAGGAACAGAATACCTTTATCTCCACAAGGAAATAAAAAGGTTCCTTGCTGGGAAATTCCCTCGCAGAAAAGAAATAACCAAGATAAACAACTCTATTGCCTTTGGCTTAAGCTAGTGAAGGGAGTCACAGGGAGGGAAGCAGAGCCCAAGCAGTGAGGGAAGCCTGGGAGAGCAGTCCCGGACTCCCTACTGTTTCAAGTTTCCTTATCTTTATAGGGGCTCCTTACTGCCCAGTGCTTGTTAACATAGTTCTCCCCTTTAGCACTCTCACTGTCAAGTCCGTTCAAAGTTTAAAGCCTGTCAAAATCCGTGGGAAAGTGGGGACTCCTGTTTCCTCCTCTAGGCTGCAGCTTGGGTCCTGCAGACAGCTGTAATTGGGCTGGGCCCTGGGACCCTCAACTCTCTCTAGCCCTGTCTGTGTCCACAGATGTGACAAGGTCCATGTGTGCTGTACCCTCTGAGTGGTCTTGTCCTGGATTCTCCATCTTTGTCTGCCTGGCCTCACCAAGAAGAATAACAGAGGCCATAACAGCAACATTTTCAACCCTGACCTCACAACCAGGTCTCTGGGAAATCGTGGGCATATCACTCAGCATCTCAAAATCTTGCTTTTCTTATTCATAAAAGGGTTATAATTATATTTGTTCTGTCTTTTTTAAGGGGGTGTTATACATCTCCAATGAAATAGCGTAAATGACAATGCTTTGATAAGCAACGGAGGCTCTGAAAACGTGAATAAGCACAAGGGATAAGCATGATGCTGAGTTTGATACATTCCAGTGGGAGAGGTCAAGTGCTTGGATTTTGTAGCCAGCCAAAGCTGGGTTCAAATCTTGTCCATCTCCCCCACCCCCACCCTACCCACCCATGCACTCGATCCTCGTGTGACTTTGAGAAAAGCACTTAACCTTTAAGCATGCACTCCTTCCTATGTAAAATGTGGATAGAAATACCCATCTCATAGGGGGCAATGTCAAGTTTGAATGAAAGAACATGTACATTATTTCACTCAGTGCCTGGAACATGGTAAGAGAACAATATTGGTGGTTCAGACCATCATTGTTACCTTTGCAACTTTAATCCTTACCAGGCTTCCTCTGTGGGTCTTGGTTTACTCATATGAACACACCATAAAATATGCCAGCCCCTCTCACCTCGCAGGGATGTGGGGAGGGCAGCTGAGACAGAGAGACGGGGCCACGTGTTGGGAGTAACCAACCATCCAGAGAGCTGTTCCTGAGATCTAAGGGATCTTGCTCAGGACCATGCCTCTCAGGCAAGGGTACAGAAAAAATGGCACTTGTGTCCTGAACCCAAAGCAAATTGCAAAGAAGTCAAGAAGATAAAAATCTACTTTATAACTTTTGAGAAACAAAAAAGCACTGTGGAGTGACAGGACTTTGCGCTCTAATGGGAAAGGCGGAACCATTTGTTCTTTCAATGGGATTTATGTTCATTATTGGACATACAAAACCAAACAGGTGCTACAGGAATTCTAAGCTCAGCTAGTCTTGGAAGACACAGGAGCTTCATCCTCATGTGCTATTGTCTTTCAGCATCCAAGCAAGAAATTGGCGTGGGTGGCACAGCCCCAGGGAGCCACCAGTAATGATGCTGTTCTTCACCTGCCTGCTGGCTGTCTTCCCAGGTGTGTCTGCCAGGTCCCTGTCCACTCCCTGCAGGATCCAATTTCCTGGGGACTCTGAGATCAGGCCCATCCCCAAGAATGCCCCTTTCAAAAGGTGCACTTCCTCAAAGTATCCCACAGACTGTGAGGAAAGGCCATGTCTGAAAACGAATCGGGGATCCAGAACAAGAATGGCAGTTCTTCATTTCAAGTTTAGGGCTCTGCTCTTCACTGGGAATTATAAAAAGAAAAAGACCTTGATCTTGAACCAAGCATCTCTATGGGTTGCTATGGGGTTTTGGGGAAAATGGCTCTCAATATTTTCATCTTGAAAAAAAAAACTAATCTAAAACATGTTTTTTGAAATAAAATAACAGACAGCAAATGCAAAAGTGTAGCACCCTACGAAAGGAGTGTTTTTAATAAACAAGGTATTTCACTTAATATGTCCTTAAAATGGTTATCATTAATGAACTACAATTAGAATATAATAATAATTAATCAATACTTTTACCCAATAGTAGCAATTGTCTAGCCTTAGTACATGTAAATAATCCACAGAAGGCACATGTGTTAGGTGGAAATTTCATCTCGTGGGGTAAGCTGTCAGGATCCTTTCAGCAGGCTCTCCCTCCCATGGCCTTATTAAACCTCTGTCTTCTGTCCCCACAGTGGTCTCCATGAAGAGCCCTGTCTTTGGTCCCCAGGAGGTGAACAGATTGGAACGTGCCTCAGCATCCATCAAGTGCTACTACCCAGCCACCTCTGTTAACCGGCATTCTCGGAAGTACTGGTGCCGGCAGGGAGCCAGGGGCCGCTGCACAACCCTCATTTCCTCGGAAAGCTATGTCTCCAAAGATTATGAGGGCAAAGCCAACCTCACCGACTTCCCAGAGAGCAACATGTTTGTGGTGGACATTGGCCATCTCACCCAGAATGACTCTGGGCGCTACAGGTGTGGCTTGGGCATGAATAACCAAGAACTATTCTTTGATGTGAGCCTGAAGGTCAGCCCAGGTGAGGATCCATTCTCCTTGGGCATCTGTAGAAGAGTAAGAGAGAATCATTTGAGGTGCAATGGCAGGGCTTCGGGAAGAATTTCCTGAGAAGGATGGGTGTCCTGGCATGAGATGAGGCTATGGGTCCTCCTCCCTACAGGCGCAAGGACTTTTTAAAATAGAACATGGGAATGAGACAGAGGGCACCTACTTGTGGGTGGTGGGTGGACCTCTCTAGGTCTTCAGGGCCATAATATTCTAAGGTTTTCCTGAGGCCTGGGCTTGGAAGAGCAGCAAAAAGATAACTTCTTCCCTCTTTGTTGCAGGTGGGGCAGGAGGTCTACCAGCCGAGGGAGGTAGAAGAGGCAGGGAGAAATTTGGAGGGACCCTTAAATTGCTGCCACTAGGGCAACTTTTAGATTAAGACCTCAGGTCATCAGTAAGCTTCTTTTAAAATGCATTTTTTTTAACCTGAGTTTCATTAATCTATCAACAGTCTCAGCATAAACTAAATAATTCGTTCTTGCCTAAAGACCAAGCCCTGAAGGGGCGGGCCATTGAGCAAGCTTGTTCTAAACAAAAAAAGAAAAATTAGAAAAGATTTTTTGACAAGGGTTCACCGACAAGGGCATTTTAGATTATCAAGGGAAATTAAAAGAGAAAACGGTCTTAAAGGAAGAAATTTGGTGGGATTCCCAAAGATATTTGCTCCTTTGGAATGTGCTTGGTATTATCTGTGGACCGAACAAAGAGTTCATGCAGGTGGCCATGGAGATTCATAAACTCTTAAAAGCTGAGGAGAGCTGAGAGTTGACTCCATATAGTGTACCCGGAGGAACAGTGGAGACAATGCAGCCTCTGATCAAACACTTTAAATGGCAGAAATCAATTACTTCACAAAGAAGCACATTCCATGTTTAGACTACTGTAAGTTTTAGAAACTCTCCCACAATACACTGAAATCTGCCACCCTATATTTACATTCATTCTGTTCATATCAATACAAATTAATTTGTGCACCTACTGTGCATAGGCACCATGCTAGGCATGGCAGGGGAGTCAAACATGAGTAAAGCATGTCTTTGCCCTGGAGAGACTTCCAGTCCATGGGGACATAATTAAACTATACACAAGACTGGATATAGAAGTGATACAGATGTAAACATCAAGAGAGCACAGAGGAAGGAGGGATTAGTGCCAGCTTGGGGAGGGCTTCAAAGAGGAAATAGAAGATATATTCTGACAGTGTCCCTCTAGGGAAGGGGACATCCCAGGTGTAGGCACACCCAGACCCTCACTGGGAACACCGAGCTCTCCTATGTGGCAGGAGAGTGACACGACAACTTGTTCCCCACCCCTCATCCTGCAGCTCTTGGGTTCCTAAATGGCACTAAAGTCTACACAGCAGACCCGGGCAGAACAGTGACCATTAGCTGCCCTTTCAATTCTGAGAATTCTCAGGAGAAGAAGTCTGTGTGCAGGAAGACAGACCAGACCTGTGTCCCAGTCATCGACACCAGCGGGTATGTAAACCCCAGCTACTGCGACAGGGTCCGCCTCAGTATTCAGGGTACCAGCCAGCTAGTGTTCAACTTTGTCATCGACCAACTGCGGCTCAGTGATGCTGGAATGTATGTCTGCCAGGCTGGGGACAATTCCAGAGCTGATAAAAGCAATGCTGACCTCCAAGTGCTGAAGCCCGAGCCCGAGCTGCTTTATGGAGACCTGAGGGGCTCGGTGATCTTTGACTGTGCCCTGAGCCCTGAGGTGGCAAATCTGCCCAAATTTGTATGCCGGGTGAACAATGGCAAAGGCTGCGAAGTGGTCATCAACACCTTGGGAAAGAGGGCTCAGGCCTTCGAGGGAAGGATCCTGCTCACTCTCAAGGACAAAAGCTCCTTCAGGGTGCATATCACTGGCCTAAGGAAAGAGGACACAGGGCGCTACCTGTGTGGAGCCCACTCTGATGGTGAACCTCAGGAAGACTGGCCCACCCAGGCGTGGCAACTCTTCGTCAATGAAGGTGAGACTTGAGAGGGAAAGAAGAAGTAGCACAGTCTGCCAGATGAGAGCCTAGCTGCCTCCTTGTGAGTCTATTCAATATTCTCCAGTCAGTTAACAATATCTGCTCACAGACAAGCCCTGAACTGGATGCTCTGTGGGCATCTGTACAGGTCAGCTAGAAAACACAGGCTCTTCCTCGTGTTACCTCCTAATTTTTCTTCTCTGTCATCAAAGGCCTCTTGATGGCTATCCCTGGTTAATAGAAATGAAGGGAGTGGTGCTCCTAATTGAGGCAAGACTTGTAGACTGTCTGGGTTTCAGAGAGCCACAGTGAGGACCTAACATGAAGTCCCAATGCCATGGCAGGTCTTGCAGGAGCCATCTGTCCCTTCTCCCTGACCCCTAAGCAGAATGGCATCTCATGCCTCACACTCAGTGGGAGGAGTGGCTTATCTTGGTCTCCAAGCTTCCCCAGGAAGGCAATGTCTAAATTTTTCTCTCCAATACCTCTTAGGATTATTTGTTACTTGTCATGCTCTGGCTTACTTAGTTCAACATTGGCAAGCCATCAATGTGGTGAAAACTTAAATCTCTGCTTCTTCTCACCCTGAAGACTCTACATAGAGTTACCCTTATAAGAAACAAACCAATACTTACAGTTCAATGTCACTGCCCTTGTGTCTTTTCAGGGACTCACAGTCCCCGAGTGACATTTTTCTGTCCAGCTTGGGGTCCCTACCGCATTTCTCAGCACCCTCAGTCACCCAGGGTTCCCAGTGGACCTCAGCATGAGCTTCTTGGAGAAGGACCATCCTCTTTGAGAGAGCCTTCAAGGTCCTCAATAATTAAACTTACCCATGCTGCATAGTTTATATTTAAATCATACTGTTCTAAATATATTTTCTTAATTTGAAGGAGATGTATCTGGCTGTTTTTGTGGGACAAGCTAATCAACAGACAAGAATTTATTTAGAGGGAGATTTTGTAAGAAGCCCACAGAGAAGGGCTTATAGTCTCTCCTTAAACTCCTTTCAGTCTCTACTCAGAATAAGATGGAGGAAAGAAATGAGATGTCCTGACTAGTGGTGACGGTCACCAGGGTTTAGTTGGATGGTTCCAGTGACAGGCTCTGTGACATTAGGAACATGTTTTTTACTTTCTGAGGAGGATGATGTGATTAGTCTAAACCTCAGTCTTCTCCTGGCTAAGATCGTGGGGAAGAGCCTGCTCAGACCATGTTGCTGTCTTTCCATCCCATTTCTGTCTGTGCTTCTAGAGACAACGATTCCCCGTAGTCAGTCTGTGGTGAAGAGTGTGGTCGGAGGCTCTGTAGCCATACTCTGCCCGTACAACCCTAAGGATAGAAACAGACTGAAGTACTGGTGTCGCTGGAACAAGGCTCAGAATGGTGGCTGCCCGCAGCTGGTGAGCAGCGAGGGCCTGGTTGAGGAATATCACAAAGAGTACGAGGGCAGGCTCGCCCTGTACGAAGAGCCAGGCAATGGCACCTACACTGTCATACTCAACCAGCTTACCGCCCAGGATGCTGGCTTCTACTGGTGTCTGACCGATGGCGATACGCACTGGTGGTCCACAGTGGAGCTCAAGGTTGTCGAAGGTAAGAGCTGAACTGAGGTACGAGGGAAGGGAGGCAGCCCCAGGACTCCTCCAGTTGGCAGCAGCCTCACCCCCCAACCACTCCTTCTACTTTAGGTACTTCCATACTGACCGGACAGAATTCAGGAGAGAGCCCACCTGTGGAGAGGCCTTTTTTTCACACCTCTAACAAGCACCCTTTCCTGCACACACCCTGTACTCTTCAGACCACCACACATAGCACCTCCCATCATCAAGAATGCTGGCCTCTTTTAAAGTCTGTAAGGTGTTAGCTGAAGGAGAACAGAGCTCTTTGTATTGAGTCTAAAAAAAAAGATCAAGGAAAGCAAACTAAAGCCAGTGTGCAAGGGTCTCTGTTCTACGATAGGCTGATTGATCCATGGTGGTCATCCATAATTATTACAGGGCACATAATTACCTTTCTCATGCATTCAGTACAATGTCATTATTTACAATGCTATCCAAAGAGGAAATGGATTGTGGACAAAGGTCCCCACCACAGTCACTTCCCTGTAGCATCATCACCAATGCCAACTTCTGTGCCTATTTCTCCCACACTTCCTACTCCAGGAGAACCAAACCTCAAGGTACCCAAGAATGTCAGTGTTGGGGTGGGAGAGACTCTCAAGCTCCCCTGCAACTTACCATGCAAATTCGCCTCCTATGAGAAATTCTGGTGCAAGTGGAGCAGCAAAAGTTGCAAGGTTCTGCCCAGCCAAGACGAGAGCTCGGGCCAGGCCTCCGAGAACTGCAACCAGAGGAACCAGGTCATCTCTGTAATCCTGAACTCAGTCACCAAAGAGGATGAAGGCTGGTACTGGTGCGGGGTGAAGGAGAACCTCCAGTTCAGAGACACTGCGGCTGTCTATGTGGAGGTCAAGGAAAGGGTGAAGGGTGAGTCTCCGAGGGCCAGGCCTGCATCCCCACGGACCCCATAGAAAGGCTCCTGCCTATCAGCTCTCCATCAGGGTAGGGTAGGGGGCCAGGTTTGGTTCTAAGAGGCTGGGCACAAGGGAGATTTAGCCCCACATGGCCTCAGTTAGCCCTCTAAAAAGGGCAACCCAAGTAAACACACGATCTGAGAAAAACTATGGGTTTGACGTTCAGCCTCAGCTTCAAGACAAGCCCATAGTTGCCCTTTCAGGACATTTTAAGCCCTTTCTATATAGAGAGATTTTCCTCTTTCCATAGAAATTTCAAAGTCACTGTCACACAATATACTTCCCCAAAGCCTGCTCTCAAAAGAGGGCCAAATACCTTAAAGAATTAAGGCAACCTCTTCTAGTAAGTTTGCATTTTAAGTGTCTTTTTTAACTGTTATGTGAAATGTTTTATCCTTAATGAGGAGGGTGTTTTTTCTGGGTCAGGCTAGTCTGGTTCACTGAGGGACCCAGAGCCAAGCTACCGCCAGGGGGCAGCACTATCGCACCCAGCCCTACAGTCAGGAGGCCCTAAGCAGAGTTTCAAAGCGATGAAAAATCTGTCTCCTTAAGCACAGCTGGATCTGTGATATGGATCCTTGTAGATGGAAATGACTGTGGTATTAATGGGACAGAGATCATCTGGGACAAACTAGAGGAGACTATCACTCTATTTCTAATGTCATCTTGGACCCTAACCTAAGATCTCCTTCTGACCCTGAGAGTCATAATGAAGTCCCACTCCTCAGGCTCCCTAACCTCAAGGAGAGAAAACATAAAGAGCCATAATTCAGCCCCACTCTGCTCTCTCCAGGGTCCAAAGATGTCAGCCAAGTGAATGCCGCTCCTGGGGAGCAGGTGATAGAGCCAAGGTCTCAAGATGTCAGCCAAGTGGATGCCGCTCCTGGAGGGAAGGTAATAGAGCCACGTGTCAGGAAGGTTGAAAGCAAAGTCGTTCAGGATCCCAGGCTTTTTGTGGAGGACAGTGCAGTGGATACTGGAGACCCAGCTCACGAAAGAAAAGCACCTGCAGACTCCAGCAGGTAAGGAGGGATTCAAGGCTCCCCACTTGGAGAACGTCCTGGCGGCTAACTACCTGAGGCTGTTTGCCTCCTGATTGGGGGTGGTGGGGCAGCCCTCATGGCCACTGCTTGTCTCGGGAGGGACCAGTGGTGCTCTCTGCAGCTGGGGCCGTGTTTACCACCCTGTTCAACTTCCTAGGCCTGGGATGCAGTCCTTGCCTTTGCCATGTTTGGGAGGGCTTCTTAGGAGAATGGAGCTAGAGGGCTGTATCAGGAGAAGAAAGCAGATAAACCTGGGAGGAAGAACTAGCCAGAGTTACCTGCCAGCACACTGTGGGGTCCTCAGGTTTTCCTTTCAGTGACTGACTCGGTCTTTCTTCCAGCTCTGCGGGACAAGGCGGGAGCTCCACGGTGCTGGTCTCCACCCTGGTGCCCCTGGCTCTGGTGCTGGCGCTGGGGGCCTTGGTGGTGGGAGTGGTTAGAGCCCGGCACAGGAGGAACGTTGGTGAGCCCCCGGGCTGCTCCCTGCCCCCCACTTCCAACCCCTCAGTTGGGGAAGTGCTGCCATAGTCCCTGCTCTTTCACAGGCTCAAGTAAGCATTCTGGAAAGCAGGGTGGGGAAAGTTAAACCCACAGGTACCCCAAACTTACACTGAGTCCTGCTGTCCAAATGCTTTCTCTGGAAGGCCATCCACGATTGCTCAGGGTCTAAGTCCAGAGGCAGGGCTGCCAGGAAGAGGAGGGCAAGATGCTGGGGGACCTGCGCTTCCAGCCTAGTTTGAGAACTAATTGGCTGTGTGACTTTGGGTGTCCCCATTTCATGCCTCAGCTTTCTCATGGCTCAAGGCAGGAATCAAGGGGCTAATGCAAGGACAAAACAAGATGCTGTGCATTGAAAGGTCGCAGAGTAACAAACAGAGGTCAGGGATTACTGAGTCTTGATTTCCTGTGGAAAGGGACTAGGAATCAGAGGCAGAACATTTCCAATCCACTTTGAGTCAGTCAGAGGTGAGCAGCCGGAGATCCCGCCCCTGCTTCAGACACCCTGTGGGGCTCCCTCTGAGAGAAGCAGCAAGTCCTGTTGTTCTTATATGTCCCCAGCCCCAGCCCCACACCAACTCCTCTTTCTCTGGGACAGACCGGGTTTCAATTAGAAGCTACAGGACAGACATTAGCATGTCGGACTTTGAGAATTCCCGGGACTTTGGAGCCAATGACAACATGGGAGCCTCTTCGATCACTCAGGAGACATCTCTTGAAGGAAAGGATGGTACGTCCCTCACTGAAAGGGATTCCTGACCCCGGGAGAGCAAGACTTAGAGCTGAGCTGACTCTGCATCTGGGGTGGGAACATGACTGGTGAAGGCTAATCCACCCTGCTCTCTTCACGCAGAGTTCACGGATGCCACTGAGAATACCGTGGAGACCGAAGAACCCAAGAAGGCGAAGAGGGTAAGGGTGAGGACGGAGAAGGTCTCATCTGTGTTACGAGGAAACACAGCATGAGGGACTGTGGTTAGAGACCAGGAAAAGCTACCACAAAGTGGGGGCTGATGTCAGAACAGGGAAGGTAGTGTAAACAGTGTCTGGGGGAAATGTTTGAGGGTGAGACGTATCTTTCTGGTGTGGTATTAACATGGCTGGTGCAAAGGAAGGAGATGGGCTATGTATATAGGCTATAAACGTGCAGAAGGGAGGAGGAAGGCAAAGACATGATAGATTTGGCCACAGAATGGAAGGGTCAAAATATCAAACACTGGTGATTAAGTGGGTGCTCCTCCTGGGCCATGGGGCCCACAGACTTTAGGTCACCCATCTTCCCTTGAGTGTTTGCTTGGGACCAGCCTTTTGCCTGGGCCTGAATGACATTTGCTGGTGTTGGGCAATTTGATAGTCACCAGAAGCCTCTCCTTACCCCCAACCAAGTGCTACATTTCTTGAAATCCTGCCAGAGGTGACTCCTGACATTGGATCACATATTACTCTCCCCTCGTGTCTCCCCGATCCCAAGGTGATAACTTCTGTGATAATACAGTAAGTGATATATCTACTCTTCCTCAAAGAAGCAGAAACCCCAGCTTTTGGAACAATTAGGGGAACAAGGTAGTTCTGGAGAAAGTCTTCCCCTCTAGGCTCGTGTTGTGTCTCTGGAGAGAAAGAAAAACATAAGCCACTGTGGCTGATGCCAACCTAGACCCCTTTGCCCTTGTGAACTGTGTGGGCAGCTTCCGGGGACAGGCCCAGGCAACAGAGAATGTTCCACTCCGTGTGTCAGAAGGAGGTAGTGAGACAAAGGGAGATATTTTTAGAAGCTGCAACTTTCCGTTTATCAAAATTAGTACCTCTTGGTGAGTGGTGAGCACAGGGCTGGAATAAGAACAGAGGGTTAACATGGGCCTAGATTGCTTGGGCCAAGATTGTGAATTAGGAGCCATAATGTATCTTCTTCTTCCGACCCCCACCCACTGAGCCAAAGCTCCAAACTCTGACCCCTATCCTGTTCTTCCTCAGTCCTCCAAGGAGGAAGCTGACATGGCCTACACCGCCTTCCTGCTTCAGGCCAACAACATGACGGCCAAGGTCCAGGATGGCCCCAGCGAAGCCTAGGCTGAGAGCCAGCTGTCTCCTCCTGCCACCCTTGACAATCACCTTTAGAATCACGTTGATCTTCAGAGTCCTCGCCTTCGGGGGCTCCACTGCCTGCGCACACACACTCCACCTAGGCTCCTCCTGCCTGTCCTTGGAGAGCATTCTGGTCCCTCCTCAGTGGCATCCAAGCCTGGCTTCATTGTTGCTGTTTGGGGTGAAGTGATGTGAGTTCCCACCTGCAGCTTATTTCTAATGAGAAAACCTAAGGTGTGAAAGGAGAATTGAGATTTTAGAGGGGCCTTGCCAAAAGAAGAGAGACCAGCATGGGTGAGGAGATAATTTTAGAAAGAAAGTCCATCAAGGCTTCTCTGCACCCTTATTATGGGATGCCAAAGAGCTAAGGTTTAAGATCTTTTTCCCTCTGAGCTCTCCACCTAAACCAGCATCTACAAGCTGGCACTTGCTAACAAATCAAAACTGTGACTTTATTAATAATTAAAGACCGTGATTGCAACCAAAGAGGCTGACTACATTTGTCTCTCATACCTGCTGTTCCCCAGACAACCCTTTCAGAGCAGTTTGCTCTGGTCCCACTTTCAGGCACCCAGGACATGTGTCTAAACCAAAGTTTCCTCCATCTCCAACACTGGGCTGAGGGGGAGCTAGGAGATTGCCTCCAAGTGAGATCAAGATTATCTTCTATAAAGGAATAGTTTGGGGTCTGTGCCAGTGATCAAGACCCTAAAGCTCTGTATAAATAAAAGACTATAATGAAATAAACCGAAAGCAGGTGTAACCAGTGCTCCTTTTAAAAAATCTTGGTAAAGCACCCATGGAATACTTGACCTTGAATCTCACACCTTCCTGGGGTATCCTCCAAGATCAAGAGGCTGTTAATCAAAACTCCAGTAACCAAATGAGAAAACCCTCTCCATAGGAATATCACATAGAAGCTAGTTAAAGGATAACAGGTTTTAGATAACTTAGTGTCCAGTCCTGAGTTGATCCAAAGTCTCTTGGGGGACAGTGCTTAGATAAAGAACCCCCTAGTCTACTAAGGCCATTCCTAGGTTCTGGCACTAAACTGAGCCCCTACCCTACCACAGATTCCTCCTTAGGGCCTCTGTGTGTGAAAAGTTCTCTCTGAGAGAAAGTTCTTCTCAGCCTTCTATCTTGCCTTAGGTGGGGCAGAACCCTTGCTTCTCTCAGGGCCTTGAATGTAATGCTTGTAGTACCATGTGCTCCCTAAGCCTGCCCTTGACAGAACTCAGACTGCAGTCCTCTTCGGCCTCCCCTTCAGCCCCATGCCTGTGCCCAGTCCTGAGCCCTGGGCTCCTCCCCAGCCAGGAGCGGTGGTCATCAGGAACTTTTCCCTGTTCTCTGTGATGGGGATGCATATCGAGTTTCTCCTGGAATAATGACAAATTATTCCGAGAGAAGAAAAATCACAAGGTCTGTCAGAACCTGTCACTATCTCACCCCCCAGGAAGCTGTTCCTTGACCTACTGAAGGGTCATGCCTGGGGCAAAAGAATTAAGGTGCACCTTCTGTGTTAACGCTGGTGACCTGAAGCCCATCTTGAGCTCGTATCGCCTACCCCAGTCCCTAAAACCAAAGGCCAAGAAATGTCACAAAGCTGCTGACAAGCATATACTATTCTTGACTGATATTGTCAATAGGTGATAGTAATTATGGTAATGTACCTGCCCAGTCCGCCTGCTGTTTATGCAGTACATTGAACAGAGAAACCCTTCTATGAAGAAGGGAGCTGGTCTATAGCCAACATGGGGCATCTAATAAGTTGAAAAGTCATCATTTTGGGAGAGTGTATTAATTTCCTACACTGCTATGACCAAGTACCACAAACTGGGTGGCTTAAAACAGCAGTAGTTTATTCTGTCACCATTCTGGAAACTAGACGTCTGAAATCAAGGTGTCAGCAGAGCTGGTTCCTTCTGGACACTCTGAGGGAGCATATGCTCATGTTTCTCTCCTAGTTTTGGGGGACTGCCAGCAATCTTTGGCAATCCTTGGCAATCCTTGGCAATCCTTGGCTTGTAGATGTATCACTCCAAGCTCTGTCTCCATCATCACATGGCATTCTCCCTGTGTGTCTCTCTGTGTCTTCACATGACCTTTTTATAAGGACCCCATGCATTGGATCTAGGGCCCACCTAGTTTGACCAGATGAGTTTGACCTCAACTGCAAAATTTATTTTCTAAATAAGGTGATGTTCTGAGGTTCCAGGTAAACATGGATTTTGGAGGGACACTATTCAGTCCAGCACAAAGGAGTAACAAATCAACTATGAAGTTGATGATGATAAACCAATTAGCAATAATCAGTGTCCAGCAGCCATTCAGAGAACTACTTAAATATTTCTGATGACAAGAAAATCTTCTTCAAGTTCTTCAATTATTTTGATCTTTTTTTTAATTTAAAAAATCCATTTTGTATAATGGCTATACATTACTAAGTTTTGATAGTGGCCAAGAATCTGTTTAGTGGTAGTTGATTAGGTTTGTAAAGCTAAAATATATATCATTTGTCCAAGATGTTACCAAGACCCAGGACAGAACAGTGGACAGCAAAGAGGAACTGATTGTGATATGGTCTGTGAAGCTGGTCCCCAAAGCAGAGAAACAAGTAGAGCCATCCTACCTCCTAAGCTTCTCTGAAATATGAACTCTTCTAGGGAGTCTGTACAATAAAAATAGTAGGAAATTGTCTCAGAAAGACTACATATCTAAGTAGACAGGGCACACCAAGAGAGAAGATGTGAGACTGAGATCAATGGTCCCCAGCTGGCCAGGGAGATGAAGCAGGATGGGAAGGAAGATGACCAAGCTATAAGATTCTAGTACTAGAGGCTTGGTAAGACTACCTTAAGGCTAATGAAGTAGGGTTGGCCAATCCACCCTTACCAGAGCCAAAAGTCTTTATTTAAATGTGTGAAAGTGAATATTTTAAAACTCAGGTTTTTGTTGATAAATCACATTAAAATTCATCCAAACTTCCCACATTTAGGGTTCTAACTTTAGAACAACAACAAAGATATGGACATATTCTGGAAAGAAATCTTACCAAAATTCTACCATTTTTTATAGCAGAAAGTCATGAATAAGCTTGCTGTAAAGGTTAACCTTCCCAAAGCCCCTTCCTGTGGAGTGGCTCACTCTGGAACAGGAAAGCCTATGATCCAAGTTCTTGGAAAGAAGGGACTGTAGGATGCCTGACCCAGGTGCCTCTACCTGGGTGGGCCACCTGGTGAGTCTAGCAAGCAGGTGGATTTTCATGGACCATCTTCAAGGAGAGCAGTGTTGAGTCACGAAGAGGGCCACTTGAGAATCTTGGCCCACAGTCTGGAAAGACCCAGAGGATGGCCCTTGGGAGAATGGCCACATGGGAGGTCAAAGTAGGGTGATGTAGTAACCAAACAATGATGACAACCTCCACCTTAATGACCATGGCTAATCTCTACTGCTCTCTTACTGTATTCTAGGCACTGTGCTAAGCCCTTTACAATGCTGACCTCATGCAATCCTCACAACAACTTATGAGGAATATTCCTATCCCACCTGTAACACAGGGAGGATAGTAAACCTAAGTTATTATAAAGATTAAATGAATTTACCTAAAGGATCTAGAACAATTCCCAGTGTGGCCTCCACCTGCCTGTCATCAGGGTCTGAATTTTTTCCACCAGATTCATACCTTCTAATCAAACATTGTTCTTAGAGGTTGTCTGCCACTGGGCCCCCTGCCATCAGTGAGCTTCAGCTTCCCAGAACTTCTCCTGGGGTAGGAGCACAGGGCAATCCAGCAGCCCTTGAGTCAGAAAGGAGGAATGAAAATTACAGAAGTGGGGAGTTAGAGAGAGGGAGAAGAAAACAAAAATGGTAAACTTTTCCCACTTTACAGTTTGTCCAGGGGTCAGCCTTCCCATAGGTCCCCAACCGTGAGACCCTGGGTTGGAGAAGTAGAGACTGGACAGGCCAAGGGCTGGGAGTTTTGATCCCTCAGACTACAAACATTAACTTCCTGCCTGGAAGTCCTCAGACCCTTAATTCTCACTCTTAACAACCCAATAGGTTTCTAAGGGTTATATTTGGGCCACACATCGTGTGAAAATCTCTCCTACCCACTCACCCCACACATCTCTAGCACTGCCTGGCAGGCCCCAGCCACAGCTCAGCCAGCCCCTTGACTTCTAACAACACATGTTCATATATCGCACACTCGCAACCACACAACACACGTTCATGTATCACACAACACACATCACACTCTTAGCCGCACATCACATATTCATATGTCGCACACCACACATACATCAGTATGCACTCACACACTAAGATGTCACACATAACACATTCCCACATCACTCCTCACACTGTCACACACAATGCACACTTCACGCTCCGTATCACGGTCATACACCACTCATCTCTTGCACATCACATACCATACACCCACGCATTTACGCTCGCACAGTCTCACACACATAGTCATACCCACAACACATTCATTCATTCATTCTCTTTCTCCTAGGCAACCCAGGCCTGGAACCCCACAAAGGCCAGAGCCCAGCTGTGTGATAACTGTTGGGCACTGTGAAAAGCCCACCAAGTTGGGAAGGATGGAGGCTGATGGGAGCGGAGAACTCCGTCAGTCACTCACTCTAACCAGAGGCCTGAGGCTGCCCACTGACACCTTTCCCAGCATGGTTGGAGGGAGTCACAAGTACAAGTGCACTGGGCTAGTGGAGATTCAGATAGGGGTGGGCAGAGTAGGCTGTCCACCCCCACACATGCTTCCTCTGCACCTGCTCTAAGCCTCACATTCAACTTCCAATGCGGATGTCATTGTTTTGTTTTGGAGAGCATGTGACAAATCTGACACATGGGGGCCAGTGGGGAGTGGTGTGCACGGAACCACTGAGGAGCCTGAAGGCTCTGTCAGCCACATCCTCCCAGGAGGGTATAGGAACAGCCCAAGTCCTCTGTTGGGCACAAGAGGCTACAGAGCCTGTCGGTGGGGCCCTGGGAACCACCCTAGGATGTAATATCCAGGAATGAAACCCTGAGAATTCTCCAATAAATGAAAACAATAGCCCACACATCTCTACATTAGAGGGCTCTTAAGGCACTTCCATGAGCATGGTTTCTGCTGGGCCTCATGAACGCCATATGAGGTAGCCAAGGCAGGGACCATGCCTATTTTATCAGTGAGAAAACTGAGGCCCAAAGCTAGAAAGTGACATGGCAGAACCAGAATCCAGATCTTCTGACTAGAACTCAAACCTCTTTCCATGATATCGAGCAGCTGGCTGCCTCAGCATCTCTTTCTTCATCAACCTCTGGGCCACACCCTTGGACCCTCAGGGTCCTGAAGGGATAGCTTGGCCAGGTTGTTGTGACTTTAGACAGAGTTGTTGTGTGACCTCCCATACCCTCTCCTGGCATCGCCCCTGTGGTCACTGGACAGTGGCTTGGGCCGCTGTGAGAGGGCAGCACCTTAGAGAAATAGCCACATGAGATGAGAGGTGCTAATCTGAGGTGCTGGGTGAGCTGTGGTTAAGACCTCAGAGATAATGTCCTGTAGGAGGAAATGCCAGCAATCATCGAGTTGACCTCCATTTTCTAGATAAAGAAATGGAGGCTCAAAACCCACCATTAGTATTCCCACATAGTGAGTGCTCAAAAATATTAGTCAAATGAGTTCTGGGGCCACAACCGGCACCTCTGACTCAGGCCCGCGCTCTGTCCACACAGCCTTCTTCAGATGGAGAAAAGTGGTGACAGGCTCTTTTATCCTGGAAAGGACTCTGGCCCAGACATCAATGAATACACACAAAGCCTAGAAAGCCCCTGCAAGAAAAAGTGCCCAAGGCAAAGAAATACCACACTCGACAATTTTTAATAGTCTTTGGGATCTGCCTAGAGGTCCCTTGAACCCTGGTGATGCATTTTCAATCAACACATGTTTTCTCAACTCCTGATTTCCGCTGTGGTTTGTCGATTTTTTTTTTTTTTTATTCTAAGACTAGTAAGCAAACAAGACAGGTTGTCATTTCCTCATTTTCAAGGCTTGCTCCTCACATGGGCCAAAAATCTCTTTTAAGCTCTAGATAGTGACAAGTTTCTGGGTGAGCAGTGAGTCTCTGTCCCCATCTCCAGGGGCTCTTGGATGGGACCTTGTTCTAAAAGGAGCCATGAACCTCTGGCTTTGGTCACTTTACTTCCTGCCAGGTAAGTGCTATGGGAAAACACCTCACATGTCTTATGAGGTAGGGGAGTGGCTGGGTGTCTCCAGCTCATATGTTTCTGGACAGATTTAATTGCAAACCAGTACCTGGGTCATGACATGGATGGAGGCCACATGAGGTTCTCTCACTCCTTGCTAGTACCCCTCTCTCTATTCCAGACACATTTCCTGTTTGGCTCAGGTGTTGATTCATAAAAACTGAAGGTATCACCTCTCCTAGACATATTAGTTTGTTAATATGGGATCTTAAAGCAAGTGCCCCCAAAGTTTTCTTTCTTTCTTTCTTTTTTTTTTTTTAAGGTGAGGCAACCCTTGGTGGACCTCATAGATTGCAAGGACCTTGTCAGTTTATAATCCCTTATTTTTATTTTTTACGCCTACAGCACTGGTCTTTATAGGTGGTCTCCCATCCAAGTACTAACCAGGTCTGACCCTGCTTAGTTTCTGAGATCAGACAAAATCAGGCTTTTTCAGGGTGGTATGACCGTAGACCCAAAGTTTTTTCTGCTTACCTCTATATTCTCTCTCTTTAGATCTCTTTCACTCATGATTTCCAACTTTCAACTCTAAATGAAGACTTTCTACTCCATTTTGTAGTCCTAATCCATTTTCCAATTCCATATCTCAGTTTACAACTGTTTCCTGGGCACCCCCACTTCAATATCCCACCTGGATCTGAAATGCAACCTGCCTAACACCTTACTTCAAATTTTTCATTGGTCACCATCCAAACTAGCTACTCTATATGTCTTAACTGTCACTGATATTAGATTTAGAATGTTAGAATAGCTTTATATCACCATTTTCCCATTTATCCTCAACCACCTTTTGACCTGGTCAAAAGCTAATTCACGTAGTTTCTAGATTTCTATTTACCAGGATGAGAAATAAGGGCAGCCTGTTCTAGTGAGGTAACAGAAGGAATGGAAAGGAAAAAAAACACATGGTCATCTCTTCACTGTCTTTTCCACTTTCTCCAGCTTGACCTGTTCCAGATTAATTTTCCTAAAGCTTGACTCTAATCATAGATCGCCCTTCCCACTGCCTACTGAATTAAATACAAACTTCTCTCTTATGCTCCCCTTTACCCTCTGGGCTTATCACATTCCCCTGAACTTCCCTAACCTCCAGGTAAACAAGACTTCTCCTTGAGTATGTGCTGGATCTCCTGCCACCAGTCCTTGCTCATGCTATTCTTTCTGCCAAGACTATCCTTCCACTCACCTCCTCCTTTCATTGGTCATTCAAAGCTCATCTCAACCTTCACCTCCTTCCTATATATTTTCCAGAATCCCCTCTTCTGAACCCCAGTAACTGATCCCATTCTACCTTGTACTGCGGCTCAGGGTATACCCATCTTATTTTGTTGATTAAATGGTAATCTCCTTGAAGGTCAAAACAAATTTTTATTGATACTTACTTTCTTTATGACTGCTTGAGTATGGAAGGAAAGTCCAATGTTTATTGAATCGAAGACTGAAAACCCCTAAAAGCCCAAGGGAATGAAGTTTCAATGAAACGGCAGACTTAGTGAGAGGTAGTAGGGCATATGTGAGCACAACATGAGTACAACCAACCTTAGGCCTCAGAGGAAGGAGGGTTGTGTGGGGACAGGTCTGGGAAGAGAAATCAAGAGTTCTTTTTAAATTTCCATTGTAAATTTAAAATACATATTGGATATTCAAATGGAGTCCAAGTGGAGAGATAGGGAAGGCAAGTCTGGAGCTCAGAGGTAAAAATAAGACTAAAGATACATGTTTTGGTAGAATCTGTATAGAACGGACATAAAAAGCCATTGGAATATATTAGCTACTGTGGGGAGAGAGTGAGGAGGACAGAGAAAGGAACAGGCTCAAGTACCAGGCCCTGGGGTGGTCCACCTTTGGGAGGTGGCTAGAGAAGAAAAAGTAAGGAGACTGAAAAGAAATGGCCATTGAGAGTGTGGTATCAGAGAAGCCACGAGAAGAAAGTGTTTTAAGGTGGGAGGGCTCGATTTCGTCGAATGCTACCGAGGGTCAAGAAAAATAAAGACAAAGAAGTGATCAAACGTGGCTACAAGGAAAATTTTGGTGACTTTGATTAGAGCTGTTTCAGTGGAATGTTGGAGGCAAAATTCTGACAGGTGTAGGTGGAAGTGAATTCAGTGATTTTGATGACTTGATTTTGAGAAAGAGAACAGAGAGGGTGGTAGCTGAAGGGGATGCAAAAGTCAGCTGAGGAGTTTTTCAGCACAGGCACCACCGAGCATGTATGTAAGCCATGGCAATGCTGGAAGAGGAGAAAGCAACAAGGCAGGCAGATAAAAGGTTAATTGCAGAAGAGAGGTTCTAATAAAGGTGAGCAGAATGGACTCAGGATACAGGGGAAGGCACTGGCTTTTAAGAGGAGGGGGAAGCTCCATTCAGCACAACAGGATGAAGGGCAGACAGAAGGCCCCAACGCACATAGGCTGGTGTATGCAGAAGCGAGAAGTTGAATAGAATGTTTCTCATCCTTTTTTAAAATCCATGCTTCATCTGATAAACATAGAAGTTTCAAGCCAGCTCCCTTCTTCCAGAGATCCTTCTGTGACTGGAGTTACAGGGTCCTCGTCACACTCTGGGAAGTCACCGCTGCTTGGAATCCAGTCTGTCTCCAGGGCACCGCCACCAGCCACAGCCACATGACCCTGCGCCTTATTTCGCATTATGAAAATTACACACACTTTTCCACATTCCGGACATCTATTTATATCCAAGTATATATTAAGGGTCACTTTCCAAACCACATATATCCCTCTCTTCTACCTTCATCACTATAAATCAAGTCACAAAATTTGAGATTAATGTCACTTACTTAGGAGCTTCTTTAAAATACCAGCATTACACAGCTTAGTTCCTTTAGATAGCTTCTTCCACTCTTCCCTTTCTTCCCAGAAATATTTGAAAATGTAGTTCTAGCTCAGAATCACAAAACTTCAAGGTTACCTGAGATATTTATTTTAAAATGCAGATTCTTAGGCCCCACCCTAGACAACGTAATCACCATGCCTTAAGGGTAGGCCCAGGTCCTCTGCACCCTAGCGATCTCTCTCCACATGAGTCTTACGCATACTGTGCATACCTTCTAAACCAGGAGGTCATATCTAGTCTTCTCTCTGTTCAGGAAATCTGCTTTTCTAAGCCTTTGGTGGAGGTTAGACGCTACTATGAACTCTAAGGAGAGCTGGGATCTGGTCATTTTCACCTCACCTACTGGTGCTTCCTTGTGACCAGAGCTCAGTGCATCTAGCAGCGTTTTTTATGTTTGTTTGTTTGTTTGTTTGTTTGTGCTCCATTAATCCAGCATTTGCACAATGAAAATGTCTTAATCCTCTTGGGCCACTGTAACAAAATACTATAGACTGCATCACTTAAACGACAGATGTTTATTTCTCACAGTTCAGGAAACTAAAAGTCCAAGGTCAAGGTACCAGTAGATATGGTTTGGGAGGGCCCTCTTTCTGGGCTTGCAGATGGCCACCCTCTCCCTATGTGCTCACATGGCCTGTTCTTGTGTGCATGGAGAGAGTAAGAACACTAAGCCCATTATGAGCATTCCATCCTCATCGAACCCTAATCACCTTGCAAAGGCCCCACCCCCTGAAACCATCACCTTGGTGGGTCACAGCTTCAGCACATGAATTTGGGAGGGGACACAAACATTCAGTCTGTAACAGAGGATCTGGGTAAGGTGGGGGGGGGGAAGGGCGGTACCCAAAGCTCATCGCTGAGTGGAGCAAAGTGACTCGAGGTATCTGCCTAGGTAGTGACCCCTCTCTCCTCTGTTGTGCCCCTGCCCATTGTATAGCATCTTGCTCTTGGGAAAGCAGAATTCATGCCCTTTTCTGACTGAGCTGGTCCAAAAACTCTCACATGTTTACTCTTAGGTGCTGGGATTTACACATAGGTATGGGCCATCAGGACATACAGGGTGATTCCCCCTACTATGCCTGTCTCAGTTTCCAGGGGATTTAAAATGATGCTGGGTTATTTGCGTGAGGGTTTCCATGTCAGATATGCATCTGGCTGGCCCCTCTGCCTCTCCATACCGTGTGACAACAGCTATGCTTCTACATCGTAGCATGCTCCTGAAATGTCACCTCCCAGCCACTCTCCAGCCTCCTCTCCCGCATCGCACACTCCCACGGCTGTTTCTACCTCTTTACTGTTGTCCATGTCCTTCCCTCTCCCGGAACTTTCTCCTCGGGTCTCTGCGCTCATCCAAAAGCCTCAGGCACCACTCCTTTCATTGGCTCTCCTCATTTTGCTAAACTCTTTGGAGCTGTTCTTAACGTACGGCCGGTGGATAAATTTCAGGACATTTGTGAACTTTTCTCCACCCCATGACCAACCAAGCTGTGTTCTCTCTCATATCCAGGCTTTATGGGGGCTGTTCTCTGAAAGTGCCTTTCTTCCTTCACCCAAGACCCCCAGCCCTACCAGAACACACACATGTCACACCCTAGGAAGCCTCTTTCCGGAACCATGCAGGTATTAATTGGGGCCCACTTAGATGGCAACTAATCACACCTGGCTATACCTTCTTCATCAGCTAGCTCAACTGCCTTAGATCAGCCTTCTTCAGCGAAAGCATAACTTTTTGATGTCAGGGATTCATGAACCACATCTTTTATCCCGCCCTGCTCCGTACCTTCCCCAGTGCACACACAGTGTGCACACAACCATTCTCTCTCTCTCTCTCTCTCTCTCTCTCTCTCTCTCTCTCTCTCTCTCTCTCTCTCTCTCTCATATAGCTTTGCTTCCCCTCTGTGTTCCCTACTGCAGCGAAGACCATCACCATCCCTCAGCTCTCAGGCCACAACTGAGACATCACTTCCTCAACTACACCATCCCTCTGCAGCAGCCTGGATCAGGTGCCCCTACTTCTTGCTTCCAAGGAACCCCTTGTGTCTCTTCATTGGATCTATGACACCGTGTGTAGTGGCCATCCACTTGTGTCACCCACTAAATGATTCCTTCTGTGAGGAAAGGAATGTTAGCTACCTTGCTATCACATGAAAGGCATTCAATCAATGCTTATTAGATAATTTAACAAACAGAACTGTGGGTGGATGGTCATTTTGGCTGAATGGATCTGAGCAAAACAAAACTAGACGGAAAATCCCGTTGCAGCCAAATTGTACAATGCCTCCCAACACCACACTGAAGTCACTTGGGAGTTATGTGCTCTTTGGGATCAGCATGGCATATTCTCTGTTCTTGCCCTAGGATAGTAGTTTTGATTATATTCTCTGGAGTTTGGTGTCTGGGTCCTTATGGGTTTGGGTTTGGTGATGAGGCTGTGAGTTATGTTCAAGCTTGGGCTGAGAAGTCAAGCTGAGACTCACGTTTGGGCACAGAGGTGAACACAGAGCTGGACTTAGGATGTAAATAGGGGTGGGTATGGGAAGAGGCTGAGGATGAGGCTAGAGCTATAAATCAGGATAGTGCCGAGGAGGGGTGGCTGAGGCTTGCGCTGATAAATGGGATGGGGCTGGGTCTAGAGATGAGCTTGTGGCTGGGCTGAGGCCTGGGCTGGAAAGAGCACTGGAGTTGGAGATGTGGCTTTATGGGGGCTGTTAAATGCATTTTAAAACATGAGATGAGGCTTTTATACATTAACTCCCTCTCCCTGCAGTGTCTGGAGCCCTGAGGATGCTCCCAGAAGTCAAACTGGAGGGAATGCTGGGTGGGTCCATTACCATCGAGTGCCCACTTCCTAAAACGCCTGTGAGGCTATATCTGTGCCGGAAGATAGCCAAGTTTGGAAGCTGTGTCACCGTGATATCTAACAATCACTTTATCAGGGAAGAATACAAAAATCGAGTCACCCTCAAGCTCTGTCCAGATGAGAATCTATTCCTAGTGGAGGTGACAGAACTGACCAAGAACGACAGTGGAGTATATGCCTGTGGGACAGGCTGGAACACAGGCTGGGGCAAGACCCAGCAAGTCACCCTGGATGTACACAGTGGTAGGTGTCCCACCTGATAGAGAGGCTCAGCCCACCCAGAAAACAGTTCCACTTGTGAAGGCTGGGACAGGCATCAAACTGTAGCAGTCCCCCAGACTTTTATACTACTGTCGTATTAGCCAGTCCAGTAATAATTAGGATTTGTACAATTGAAACCCCATAGAGTCAATTAACTTCATGGTCCACAGAATTTTCTATCCAAACAAGACAGTGGCTCTTCTCGTGTTATTAAATCCATCCTACCCAGGGCATGAGAGGGGTGGGGGCTGAGGTGGAGGAGAGGCTCTGAGACTGGAGGAAACTGGACGCAAAAGGACATAATAGTCCTACATAATTGTCCCATGAGAATTACCATGGATAAATATAAACAAAAGGCAGTCATTTCTCAAGCCATATTTGTAGGCCAGACTTGTAACTTTATGATCTGATTCTTTCCATAGTTCTGCTGAATCCTGCCTTTTTCTTTTTCTCCACCGACTTCCTTACACATACATAGAACTAATTCAACAGCCTAAAAACCCAGTGGTTTAACCGGGACTGTTGACTGGGTTAGAGTGAAAGAGTTTTTCTTTCAAGGAAAGCCCCTGGCCCGTTCTTTTCTGCTCCCCCTGGTGAAACCTGCCCTAATCCCTTCACCGCCATCCACTATGGCTGAGTCAGCTTCAGTTCCTACCAAGCATCCCTTCCCCAGACCTCTGTCTCCTCCCAGAGCCCACCAGGGTATTATACCTCTTGCCTCCAATAGAGTATGAGCCATTCTGGGAAAAGGAGCCGATATCTGAGCCTCCAGTATGGTTTCAGAGACTTCTGCAGCTGCCAATGGCCTCTTGGTTCCAGATGCCTGCACCTGCCAGTTCTTTCGAATTCACATCCAAAGGTCAGTTCACCAACGCTGGGGTAGAGGAGGTGGGGGAGGTGATGCAACATTGTGAAAATGGACGACCAGGTTCGTGTTTAGTTCATAGAGTGGTTGGCAGATAGGCGCTGAGGCTCAGCCTTAGGAGAGGGCACCTCCCTGCCATCTACTTTCCACGTGCTTGAAGCCCATCCTGCAGCCTGGACACCTGGGCGCTCTTTGTAGAATTTATATCACCACTAGGTGGCACTACAAGTGATGAAGGTTGTGCTCCATTCACAAAATGTAGCTCCTTCATGAATGACTTCCCGGAAACAGGGCAGATGGTTCCCAGCTGGAGGTCATTAAGCCTCCTTCTGCCCACAGGGCTGTCTTCCACGTTCTGGCACACAGTGATTTTGACAACTCTATTTTGCAATAAAAAGATTAATAGTAATACCTTTACATTTCTATATCGTTTTCCTGTTTAAAATGCATTTTGACATTCAGTATTTCCATCATTTCACTAGAGGACCCTGCTGGGTACTAAGAGGGATAGTGTAACTGAGCACATCACATACTCAAGGTTGTGACTGACAGGCATGGCATGGAGAAGAATAGACAAGCACATGGCAGAGTGGGAATTGAACTACAAACAAGGTTTTCTCCATGCTCAGAGGAGGGTAACCTCTTCTGCCTGGGAATTCAGAGAAAGCTTCCAGGAGAAAATGGCATTTGAAGCAAATATGTATAGGATTTACGAGGTGCAGACGGCCTGCTAAGAAGGCATTTCAAACCATGAGGGATGCAAGAACAAAGGCAGTCTAGGTAAAAGGAAAGAGTGTTTTCAGAAAAGAGATGGTGACCCAGTCCTGCTGGAAACTAGAGTGTGTTAAGGAAAGATCGCTTTTTCCTGCTATCTCACCAGAAACCACACCAGCTCAAAGGACTGAGGTCCTGACAACACACCACCCCTTCCCCACCACCGTAATCACCCACCGTCCTCGAGTCTCCAGAGCCTCTTCAGTGGTAGCTGCCAAGCCCACAACCCCTTCGCCATCCACCACAGTCTCAAAGACCTCAGTACCGGAGCGGCTGCTCCGGCCCCGGACAGCCAGCCACAACCAGCACACCAGGCTTCACAGGCAGAGGTAAGAGGCCTCCATCATCCAGGATGAGCTAGAAACCAGGCAAAATAGTCTGGAGTTAGGAGATCCACTAATATCTTCCTGAAATGACTACCAAAGACCCTCCTTGGTTTTGTCTCTAGAAGGTCACACTGAAATACACATACTATGAGTATAGCACATTAATTCATAAGTCCCCTCAACATGAATACACCTGTCAATGCCCTAGCATCCAAAATTTTCAGTCACTCAGCATTTACTCAGATATGTTTCAATGGGGAAAAGCTAAATGAGAATAAAATTAACTACTAAACTATTAACTGCTAAAATTACTTTCACATGTTTCCTTAATTTTTCAATATGGTGACTAGGTAAATTAAAACTACATATGTGGCTCACATATTTCTATTGGACAGCACTGGTCTCAGGGATGGATAGCATCCAGAAAAGTGCTTCCATGGACCACTAGGGGGTAGCATCAGAGCAGGCTCCAAAGAAAACCTATAATTGGAATTATTTTTGCCTAAGCAAAGATAAAGACATTAGTAAGGAGAGGGACCTCCAACGTCATTTGGGTTTTATAGATGAGGAAACTGAGGCCATGAGAGCTAAATGGTTTCAGATAGAACCAGGATTCCTAATTCCTAGTTCAGAAAATTACAACAGCCTACTAGTGGAGAATTCAAATCGATTCAATCAACATTTTCTTACTATGTACCAGGCACTGTGCTGTATCCTACAGATGTAGAAAAATGAAGACATGCAATCCAGATCTTATCTCACTAACTAATACAGATATAACTTTGACAATAGCTGTACCCAGCATGAACACGAGAATTGGGGACAGAGAAAGAAAAAATTGATTCTGGTTTACCAAGACTGGGAAAGAAAAGAGGACTTATGCACTGGCCCTTTATGGAAAGTAAGATGTCTATACGTAGAAAATGGGAGACAGGACTTCTAGGCAGAGGAGGCACCGTAAGAAAAACCTTCTCTTTCCCACAGTTAAAAGAAACTAACTCACTCAATATTTGCAGTAATCTTGAGAGGAAACCAAGGTGCAGAGAGCTAGAAGGCGATCTGACATTTATTGACTGCTGCTGAGACCAGGTGCACAGGGTGCTTCTTATTCACTGTTTGGTTCATCCTTAAACAGTTCTGTGATGTGGGTTTTACTAGACTTATTTACCAGGGAAATGAGGCTCAGAGAAGTTAGTTAGACAGCCAGTAAAAAGCTGAATCTGAATTTACATTCAGATCTCCTGACTCCAGAAACAAGGCTCTTGGTTGGGAAGGGTGAAATGTTGTTAACAAAGGGACAAACTGTAAGCCTTCTCCAAAAAGCCACTCAAGAGTGCTTTTTTACTGACTTCCTCCTCCTCTCTCCCTCCCCGTCCCTCCTCAGAGGCTTGGACCATGTCCCAGTGTCCCAGATGGAAGACGAAGGATTTCATATCCTCATCCCCCTCATCCTGGGCCTCATCCTTTTGGCACTTCTGGGGCTGTTGGGGAGAAGAGTCATTCAAAAGAGGAAAGGTGAGTGTCGGGGCTTGGTTAGGGGGAATTGAGTGCCACAGAGCAGAGAGCCCAGAGCATTCAGACCCGGGAGCTTTAGATGAGTGGGTCTGGGTGTGTGGAGCAAGGGAGGGGGGTGAACGGTCTGGAAATGAGGACGGGGAGGAGAGCGTCTGGGGCCCTTGGGACTTAGAAGAGGGCGAGGCTGTACTTCATACATTCTGAGCATCGACACGTCAGACAGTACCGAGCCCAGGGGCAGGGAGGCAGCCTTTACTTTCCTAAGACCCGAGCATGGTCCTCTGACACCACTGTCGTCTCTCCCTGTGGTTTCGCCGAGAAGCTCTCTCCAGGCGGGCCCGCCGACTGGCGGTGAGGATGGGCGCCCTGCAGGGCCCCCAGCGGCTGCTGTCGCAGCGGCCCCGCGCGTCTCAGTGGCCACGCTCCCAAAACAACGTCTACAGTGCCTGTCCTCGGCGCGCTGGGGGAGCGCAAGCTGCGGGTGAGAAGGGGTGGTGGGTGAGCTGGCGGGCGAGCGAGAGAGGAATACGGGCGAACGGGGGCTCTGGGGGACTGGGGTGCTGGGGAGCGGGGAGGATACCGGGGAGCGGGGCACGGGGTGCGGGAAAGCAGGGGAGGATACAGGGTGGGGTTGGTTACGCGGGTGAGTACGGGAGGGCTGGGGGACGAGCTGGGGTGGACGGCGGGAATACGGGTGAGCGGGGGTCGGGGCGGGTGAACGTGGGGTACGGGGCGGAGCGGTCAGGCAAGGCAGCTGGCGTTGCAGAGGCATCGCCAGCGGCGAGGGTGCGCTGGGAACTCCGCGCCACGCGCCTGCAAGCAAGCGGGGGACGGCAGAGCCGGCTCCTCCTCCCCAAGGCTTCGGGCAGCGCTGGGGGTGGGGCCGGACTCCCGGCCCCGCGCTCATCCCGGCCCCCTGTTCCCCCAGGTGAGCGGGAGGCACCTGTCCCTGGCCCCGGAGGGTCAGCGCCGCCCGCTCCGCCGCAGGTAAGCTCTGCCCCCGCCCAGATAAGCCGCTGCGGCCGGACTGAGCGGCCCCAGACCGGGGCGTGGACCGAGCTCGGTTTCGGGAGCCGCGAGTAAATTGTGGGCGCCGGCCTTCCCAGCAGTTCCTGGGCGGAGTCGGGAACCAAGTCGTATCGGTTTCCTCCTTCGAAGGGGTCAGTAGAATGACTGCCCAACTAAGTGTGGTGGACTTAGTTACCTGGCTTTTAGCCAAGCATTTTCATGGGACAAGTAGGTGCTCAGGAGAGGCGGATGGATGGTAACTCCAAATAAGTGAAGGGCTTTCACGGGGAAAAGGTTCAATTTCTAGAAGGTCTTAAGCGGGTGGAAGCTACCCACTTTCATCTGAATATGAGGGAGAACTTTCTAGTAAACTCTCTAAGATGAGAAGAGGTAGCTTACCCATCACTGGAGGCACTTAAGCCAGGCCTAGAGGATGACCTGACAGGTGTCAAGATGTGGAGAGGGTTCAACACCGGGGGTAAGGAGGGCTCCTCTTAAAATCTAGGAATGGACATAGGGAACTTGTGTTTTTATTGAGGGCCAGTGGCTGATGAGTAAAAAGCCTTTAAACTATCTGTTTGTCTTTTTTTCCCCAAATTAAGAAAAGATTTTATTCTCTAAAATAGCCCACAGTAGCTAAAACACTATTTCCTCAGGAAACTAAGCATGACCTTTTTAAATTGGGGTGTACACTAAGCTAATGCAACAGACCCTGAACCGCAGGGCTCACAAGATGAAGCCTGATTTCCTCCCAAGTAAAAGCGGGGACCAGACAGAAGCGGCCCGAGCCATGAAGTCATCCGGGGACTCAAACGCCTTCTGTCTTGTTCTTCCACCATCCTCTGGAGTCACCTGGTCCGTAGTCAATGGTCAGTAGCCAGCACCATGCCTGCATTCCAGCCCATAGAGGCAGAAGAATGCTTCTTTAGGACCATGATCCTGCAGGTCCACACATCACTTCCTCTCTCGTCCCAGTGGCCACAACATAGTCATGTGGCCACTCCTACCTTCAAGGGGGCCTGAGAAATGTAGTCCCTGGCTGGGCAATCACGTGCCTTGCTAAAAAGAGGAGAGTGATGCCCAGCCACAGGTGACAGCTCTGCCACAGTCACCTCCAGCTTCTTGTGCTCGCCTTCACCCACCTCTGCTAGAGAGGGTTCTCAGTAGTTCAGGTAGGTCCAGCAGTGCCCATCTGCTCTACACACTCTACCCTTACACACACCCTTTCTTCCTGAACTGTCCTGTGACCACACATGTCCTCACCTGGGCCTATAGCTTGCTCAAATTTTATCACTCCTCTCTACTCGAAACTCTTATTCCCACTACAAGGGACAAAAATCTTGATGGAACAAGTGCATAGGATTAATGACTGAATATTTTAAGCTTTAATTTTTTAAGCCAAATAAATTAATCTCAAATGGTGAACTGTACTAGGCAATGTTACAAAAAGTAACAGTTCCTTTCAGTGACTACTTACTGAGTGCCTACTGCATTCAGGGGGCGGGACTTCTGGTACTCAGCACTTGTGTTTAAATATGTGACCATCTCCACCACAGCCTTCTTGGGTGGTTAGTTCAATCAATGGGCCATGTTAGGGTCATGGCTCAGCCCTGCGCCCTGAGAACTCACCCATCCTTAAGGCAGATGATTCTGAAGTTTCTGTCTAATGATGAGAACTCCTGTGCCCACATGGCCCACTGCCTCCTTCCTCTTCACCACCCAGCCCCTTCCTGGAATGCACTGTCATGCCACGTCACAGCCTCTCCAGGCCCTTCTAGAGGAGCAGGGGATGACTCATTCTGCTTCTGAATAACTCCCTAAGAAAATGCATATTTATTATACAAATCACATCATCTAATCCCAGAGGGGAAACTCCTCCGACAGCTGGGTCTCCTTCAGATTGGTGCTTATCCTCCTGATTTTAATCTGAACCCCGTTTAAGGAATTTTCTGCCCACGTTAGATCTAAGTAATTTCCAGTTATCTAGGGTGAGGTGCCACCCTGAAAATCCCCAGGGCTGAGCCACTTGGTAGAACTCAGCTATCTGTGTCTTTGCCTTCTAGAGTTAGCGACTATGCACATGCCTCCCCCATCTCCCACCGCCCCGCCCCCCCCCCAATTATCTACTGTGGAAATCTGCCTGGAGAGATACTAAAATCACCCAAGCCAGATCCAGTGATGCTTCTTTGGTTGTTCCCAGGTGTCTGAAGCTCCTTGGCCCCATGTCTCATCTCTGAAGACCAGCTGTGAATATATGAGTTTCTACCACCAGCCTGCTGCCAAAATGGAGAACACCGATTCAAATGACTACGTCAATGTCTCCTGCCCAACTCACCCCTTCAGCTGCCCCCCTGGGCCCAAACCTTGGTGCCAATGAGTCCTGTTTGTCTGCTAGTTTCCAACACCTGCTCCTCTGTTTTCGGAGCCCTCATTACCTCCCACATCCTACCTTGAGTCTCGTCCCTGTCTGTTTGCCCTGAGCATAGCTCAGCCACCCCCGTACCCCCCCAGCTCTTCTTGCACACCTTTGCCACCCTTTGTGGTTTTCAGGTGAGCTCTAGCCATGCTGAGCATTTGGCCCAATGCCACCTGCTTCCTTTCCAAGTCATGTAGCAGACTGTGGGATTTGCAGACTGTCTTTGATCACAGAGTTTTTGTTGCCTTGGCTCTAGACCATGTGGCATCAGGCTGTAGCATAGGTTAGCTGTTGCTTCTGGAACTCCTCCCAGGCCTGGCCTTCACACCAATAGAAGGTCCCTAGACTGTGCCATGAGGATATGCTTCAGCCGTGTGAGCTAGGAAAGGGTGGGTAGAAAAGGCCCCTGGCAATGTTTTTGCTTTGATCTTAAGCCTAGCGCTTACTAGTGAGCTTTACTTGTCTCGAGTCGTGATGAAGGATTCTAAATTTCATACCATATATATCTCCCTATATCCCTAAATCCTCTTTACTCTAAGTCTCCCTTCCTTCATGCACATAAGGACCCTGATCCAGCATTTCCCCTCTTTTAGAAATAGATTTTATCATCTCTTTATCCTTCTTCCATTGCCTAGCATTAATATTTGTGCACTTACCTTAATGTTGGTCTATTTTAGCAGCAGATAAAGAAAGAATGAGTAAGATAAAAAAGAAAGGCACCCAAAAGGAAGGGATCGTGGGAGTGGGGTGTGAAGTGTGGGCAAGAAACAAAATGTTTAGTGAGCCTGCTTTATGTTGGGCACTTAACACATTATATCTTTTATCATTTACTTTCCAAACTGGTGTCCTTCACCCCCACTTCAGTGCTCTGTTCCTGGAGACACCATAAGGAGCTGATTTCAATGCCCTAAAGTTCAGCTTTATATCCCAGCATCCCTCATTTCCCTCAACAATTCAAAGACAGGCAAAAAAAAAAAAATACAGTTTATTAAGCATTTACTGAGCACCATCCACTGTTCCATGTGGTTCCAAAGATCATGGAGAATCAAAGAGAAGAACAGAGCGCTCTCTCTGTTCACAGAACTTTCTCTCATAAATAAATATAACATCAGCTAAAACACTGATGGGATTTAAATAGAGTTGAAATAAATACAGGAATCTGCTATGTAGATTATTCACGGCATTCCAGGTAACCCTCCATGACTGTCTTTGGGACCACTTAAAGAATAAAGTCTTCAAGGATAAGCCTGGACCAAGAATGGGACCCATGGTCAAGGGCGTGAAGTGCCCAGGAAACATTACAGGAAGGGTCACTCCTTTGAAATGACATGGCAAATGAGAAGGGTATTCTGGTGTAGGCATTCAGAGCTGGTAGAATTTCTGCATCCAGGTCAAGAGAATGTCCACTTCTCCAAAGGCTTTGGTCCGAGCTGCTTCTATGTCCAACTGAAGGGGAAAGAGAGTTGAAGACCTGCCAGGTTAGCCCCAAGCACAGGTTTCTTTTCCCCCCACTACTCCCAGAGCTGGCCTGACCACATCATGGGCCGTGTCACCATTGGCATGGCCTCTGGTGAACTCTCTGCCCATCACTTGTTTCCCATCTATGTGTGCTGTCTGCTTTGGGGGTGAGGACAATGAGCCAGTGGGTAGCAGTGAGTTAGGAGCAAGGGAAAAGCATCTGGCGCCCCTGACAACAGGAGCCATAGAATCCTCCCGAGTCCACTCTGCAGATGAGGAAACCGAGGGCCAGGTTGCCCCTTCTTTTGTATATTATTGCTCTCCACTTATTTTTAGTCTGATGTATCTGCTCTTTAAAAAAAAAAATGATCAAAATCATACGTGTTGGGGGCTTGGGTTGAAATTTGAATTTTCATCGTTGTCTTAATTTGGGTGAAGGTAATATATTTTCCTGTCATTTTTTCTTCTCACAAACTAGACCATTTAAGCATTATGAAAATACTGTGTGTGGGGGTGTGTAAAAGCGGGGTGGGGTTACGAGCATAGTCTCCCTTCTCCCTCACTTCTGACTCTAATTGCCCTGCTCAAGTACCCATAAGCTCTCTCACAGGGAAAATTCCCAGTAGTAATATCATCTTGTAGGAAAACATAATAGCATTTTAATTTAAAACTGGCAGGAAAATAGACCATGTAGTTTGTAGTGCTTATGCAAAGTATATGCTAAATTCATGTAAAAATACCGGTGCTCCTGCTAAGCCAGGTGGCTTTGGGGCAGGCCTGGTGGAGTCACCTGCATTTTATTTTGCATTAGGTCTCTGAAGCATTCTCCTGCAATGGTTCGAGCAAGCCCTAGGCTCCTGGCCTTGATTACCTGTTTAAATGCCCCCTGGAACAGCAGAAACCGCCTGCGTGCACTCTCACTGATGGAGAACATCTCATTTTCCTGCTGAAGAGCAGAAAAAAAAAATTGTAGCAAGTGTTGGGTAGGAGCAGAGTCAAGCCCCCTCACATTTCTTCCTAGTGATGCCAGAGGGTTTCCAAGGCCTAAGAGAACAGCGCTGAACCCACAGGCTCAGGGCAGCGGGTGCTGAACCCCACACTGTGGCAGGGCAGCCTCTGATTCTCACAGCTAGGTGGGAGTGATCACCCCATTTTATAGTCAGGAAAACTGAATTCCCAAGAGGCTGAGCACCTTGCAAAGGGTCAATCAGCTGGTTAGAAGCAGACCTACACTTGAACTCAGACCTGCTGGTTTCCAGAGCCTGTGCTCTTTTCCCTGACACCCACGACACCCTCTTACAGAATAAAAGCCAAGATTAGATACGGGAAGAAAAGTCCTCTCAAAACATACCGTTTCCCATGGGCCCCTGTCCCAGCTTTGTTCTACTCACGCTGGGTTGCAGTTTTGATGCAATTAAAATAAAATTGTTGGCCAGAGTGGAGAATGACTTCAGGATCCGAAATTCAGCTGCCTTCTCGTGGTAGTTCTTGAAAACGGTATTCAAGTAGAACTTCAGCAGGGCGCGGATCAGGTAACAGCTTTCAGTGTCCTGGGGAGGGTCTGGGTCACCACAGAGCCAGGGCCTCTACCCACCCCAGCCCCAGATGAACAACCCGCATGTCGCCAAGGCAAGATAAGCTCAACAGAGGCAGGGACCTTCTAGATGTTGCTAAAGATTGGATCTGATGGAGCCTCCAGGAGCCTGGAGAGTGGAGCCTTTAGTCTACAGGAGGAAACACAGACCCAGAGAGGAAAATTCGCCCAGGGTCACACAGCTAGTCAGGGGCAAGCACAGGCCTAGTTCCCAGGACTCCTGACTCTCCATCTGCTTAATATCCTTTCTTCTACACCTCCACACCCCATGAACTCTCTAATAACCATGGGAGGTGATGGACACTGCAGAAGACCTAGAATTTGGTGGTTGAGAGTTGGTGGGGAAAAGGACTAGAAAGAGGAGAAATGAGGGGGGGAAAAATCCACACCCTTGAACACAGGGATTGCATTCTAGCCCCCTCAAACACCACAGAGTGAAGCTCAGCACCTGCAGGGCTCAGGGCCCAGTACCTGTGTGCTCACTGATTAGATGGATGATGAGAAGACAGGGATGGGTGAGAAAAAAAATGGAAATAGAAGAAACCCAAGCAGACCCCCAATGGGCCTACATAGCAAAAGAGAAATACAGACTGATGACAATTCTCTGGCTAAATACAGACAGGTGTTTATGAGCCCTAGTCTCCACCCCCTCTCTATGCCACCACACACATCACCCATATAACCCAGATTCTGGATGATGACCCCATGCACTGACTTCTCTCACTCACTGCCCAGCGTTGTCCTGGGTAGTCCCGGCCTGAGGCAGAAGCAAAGTCTTCTGTCAACCTCCCCAGACAACCCCTCAGCCCCACTACTCACAGAAGACCAGCCACGCCTTCCCTGAGGTCTAATTACCGAGACGTTCTGCAGAACCTCCCTCCGCAGTAGCCGGATGCTTGTGATGTTATCCTGAGCTTGCTTTGGAAGCAGAAAGAAAAGATGTCTCCAGGTTAGGGGAGGCATAGAAAACAGCCTTACAAATACATGCTGCTTCCCTAGACCCCCAAATCTATCCAGTCTGTGAGATCTCAGAGGCCAGAGGGAATCCCAGGGGCCCTAGGCTGAGCTGGTCCCTGGGGTAGAGGTGTAAGTTCCAGCCACAGAAATTCCTAAGCTTGGTCTCCAGGCACAGATGGACCCCAAGGAATTCTTAGAGCTTTGACCAGGGACCTATTTGATTCCCTTGGTCATTTGAGATAGGAGGAAATAAGCCTATACTGTTTAAGAACCACTAGGGGCAGAATTTAACCTCCCTATCCATGAAAGTGGGGGGTGCTGACTCCCTCACTCTTGGAGCTTTGCTTGTAGCCCGGCCATTCATTCCAGTTCTTGGATATGGAGTAAAAAAATCATGGAGAGGAAGGAGCTTTTGAGTTCCTCTGTCTCACCTCTTCATTGTGCAAGTAAGGAAACTGATGGGGGTGGGGAGTGATGTACCAGTTGGCTTCAAGGTCAAGATCACATATAGGTGTCCTGTCCCCAGTGGGGCACTCTCCCCTTCCTAGGCTGCCTCATTGGGCTCCCTCTTTCTGCCTTGTATCTGGATTGTCCTTTAAGGAGCTGAGTGTATTTATGAGGGCACACATTAAAGCACTTTCAGGCCCAGGATAAATTCACAGTCCCATTTCAAAAGCTGTTCCATCTCGCCTCAGCAATAACCATTCTTTCTACCTTTAAGACAAGGTGTCAACAGGTGGTAACAGACTAGCAGGAGCCTGGCTAAGCAGTAGGTGAAAGCTCCAGTGGGCGGGTCTCAAAGGATTTCCCACGACTTCCTATTGGTGGAATCTCATGTCCTCCTGAGACACAAATGAAGCCCAGATGAATAGGCTCTCTTCTTTATTCCTCTTGGGCAGTGTTTATTTTCCTGTAAACTGAGCACATCTTTTTGAGCCTCTATTTCCTCATGTGCAAGAGGACATATGGGACTGTAATGCCTCTGATTTCACAAAGTTATTATATAGGGAAATGATTAGCAAGTTACAAAGGGCTCCATGATCATAAAATATTATCCTTCCCCCACAGTAACCCTGCAGCTGGGTCCAGAACATCACTTCGCTCACCACAATGTCCTTCATGGCTTGGAAGGCCTCCCATAGCTCCTGGAAAACTACTCCCTTCACTCGACAGGACCCAAATTGGAATTCTTGGCCTTGAACCCCTGGCGCCCAGCTCCAGACAAGCAGGATGAGACTCAGGCAGGGGAGGGCAGCCTTCTGCATTGGACAGCTCATCTTCAGTGAAGGAAGTATTGGGAAAATCCTGCTGGAAGAGAAGGAGCAGCCCACTGAAGCAGGCCCACTGTACCAGGAATGGTATACCCAAAACAGTGCTTCTTGACTGAGTCTGGGCCGGCCTTGGGATACACTGATAGGAAACCTGAGACTAGGGTGGTTTCTCAGTGTTAAAATATTGCAAACATGGTGCCCTGCTGTGGTGCATTGGGGCAGAGCAAGGGTCTTTCTGCCCCTACCTGCCCACTCCACCATGGCCATCCATATCACACACACCTGGCACCGCCTTCCTTACATTACAGCTCTCTCTAACCAATAACCTGCTAGTCAGAATTTGACCAAGAAGACTGGAGAAATGGGAGGTGCCAAAGAACATGTATAGGGAGCCCAAACTTGGGAGGATAGAGCTTAGCTCGGTGTTTGATACCTGAGTTCTGCTCTTCAGGCACCAGACACATGTGGACAGGTTTTTTCCTCCTCCCCCGGGAGAAAGCTATCTCTGACTCCTCATCACAAAGGATCTGAGGGGTTAATCCTGGCCCAGAGGGAGGGGCACAGACAGTAGGTTAGAGTCACACACTCTGCCACCTCAGCTGACAACTCACTTTTTACTCTAAGAATTCACTTTTCAGTTAACTGAACAAGAGGGAGGAATCACATTTCTGAATGAATCACCTTTTAAACTTCTAGGAAAGTGCCCATTGGGAATGCCATGTGAAGAGGCCTCAAGTGAGAAGAAGGTGACCCATCAACTATTCATTGTGACTCTGCAGAGAATTCCTTCCCCCTGCCTTCTTTACCCTTTGCTTTTCATCTCTCCTTCCCTCCCTCCCTTGCTCCCTCTCTCTCGTTTTTTCTTACTTCCTTCCACAACCATTTAAGGACCTTTCTAATTCCAGGCACAGGTCTTACACCTAAAGACACTCAGTCTTCCACCCCGACACTGGGCAGGAAGATGGAGGAAGACCTGTGTCTGGAATGACTGCTGACACATGGGCAGAGAAGTGAGGTGCGGACCTGGCACCCAACATCTTCCGTGCAGCCGCTCTGCACTTCGGCATCTCCCTAAGGGTCTTTCTAGTCTCTTCTTTCAAGCTCCACAGGCTTTACAGCCTCACTTGAAAATTCATCTCTGGGCCTCATAATCCTCCTGCTCTTCCTCTCATCTGGCCTAAATTCTTCTTGGTGTTAAATCAGAGAAAGCAGCTCCTCTTCCACAGTCATTTCTTATCCGTACATACACACTGAAAAAGTTGACTGCCATTCCCATCCCCCATGCATTCCCAATAAGGCAGCAGTCTAATGCTTCAGCTATGTACTCAGGAACTCCCCCATCACTCACCTCAGGACCTGGAAGTGATGCTTGAGGTTTGCGGCTAGGAGGTGGCTGGCTCCCGTTACAGAGGGGAAAGCTGGGCAGGCACCCTCAGCACTCGCCAATCAGGGGTGCAACTGTAGGCAAAAGTTCCTGTCCCAGCTATGGGAGTCGTTTCAAAGGTAAAGGTGTGCAGGCCTGCAAGGTTTTGTGCAGATTCATATATATGGGGGCTGGGGGGAGGGGCAGAGGAAGAAGAGGGAGGTGGAGAAAGGGAAATTGGTCATGCTCTTCTAGAAAATTACTTCATTGCCTAGTCACCCTTCACTTTAAGACAATGGGCAATGGAGAATGCAGCCCCTGAGGTGAGATGAGACCTAGGTCGGAGTTCTGGTTTTGTCATTGGCTGTGTGACCAGGGACACATCTCCTTGCACCCTGAGCTTGGTTTCTGTATGTATAAAATTAAAACAAATGACGGAAAAAAGAAAAAAACCTGCCCTACATCCCCCAGAGGCAGATGTAAGGAGCAAACAGCACAGAGGTGCTTTGTAAACTCTATACACAAGTAAATACATTATTACTATGCAGTGTACACCAGTCTCTTTTCTGCCCAAATCATTCAATAATTATGTCTTATTAATAATGGGACAGTAACCCTGAGGCTAAGGAGAGCCCACACATACTTCTTTAATCGGTCAGAGCCAGGAATTTTAGGAGTGTTTCCTGACATGCAGCCACCTAGGGTTATAATCACTCCACTGAAATATGTCCCCCTTCAGATCCATGTGCACGGCCAGGTCTGGAAAGCTGGAGCCCTGGTGTCCTGTGGGCTAGCCTCGGTCTGTGCTGCTCTGCGTGGGGTCACTCAGGGGATGCAGAAGTGTGGCCCGTCAGGAGCATCAACACAATCAAGAGACCTGACCATTCGTTTAGCTAACAAGGCACTCAGGCTTCAGTTTCCCTGTGTGTAAATGAGGGGTGGACTGGAGCCGTGTTCCCCCAGAGCATACTCCTAGCCCTGAGGAGCACAGAACCTAGCCCTGAGGAGCGCGCACCTGCAAGACACTCCACGACACAAAAGATTTCACAAGAAACATACCCTGCTCTTGAGAATACTTAAGACTGATAAGTCCCGTGAGGGCAGGGGACATGTGTTTAGCTTTGTTTAATCCAGCATTTCCCGTGAACATTTGACTATGTCCCTCAAAAAAATTTTTGGGTAACACTAGATTCTGAATCAGGAATTGACAAACTCCAGGCCAAGAATAAGCTAAGAATGGCTTAGCCCTGTGACCCAAGAATGCTTTTTATATTTTTTTAATGATTAAAAAATATCAAAAGAAGAACAATACATTGTGACACACAGAAAAGTTGGTGAAATTCAAATTTCAGTATTCATAAATAAAATTGTATTGAGACACAGTCGTGCCCATTCATTTACATTTTGTCTATGCTGCTTTTGCACTTAAGTGATGGAGATGAGTAGCTGTGGCTGTGACTGTGAGGCCAACAAAGCCTAAAATGTCTGTTTTCTGGCCCTTTATAGGGAGGGGTTGCTGAGCCCTGCTTTAAATTTCCTGCACAAACATCCTCTCTCTTTTTTTTCAACCCCCACCCCTTCCACCCCTGACCTAGGGATGTTACCATCTCCCCTTAAGAACTGGATCCCTAAAGCGGGTGTCTCCTCCCACGCAGTGCACACCCAGGGCCTGGCACAGCTGGCGGGGGGAGGGGAGGCAGCACATGCTGCCCAGGGTATGGACCGTGGCTCCACTGGGGCTGGAACCCAGGATCTTCTGCATATAAAGCAGACGTGCTAACCACTACTCTGTGGAACCACCTCCACAAATATTCTGTGAGTCTCCTTAAGCCTGGGTCCAGGCAAGAGACATGGGAATATGCTGTGAGGGGCAGGATAAATTTCTCCAGCTCCGTACAGAGGAAAGAAGAGGAAACACTGGGAAGAATAACCCTTCCCAATCTCTCTCACACCAGCACCCTTGCCTCTAGCACACACACAATGTTGTTTGTTTCCTTAAACAGAAAAAATACTTGCTGTACTCCTCAGCCAGAACCCTGGCCTGCTGCCTCTGCCTCTACAAGGACCAAGCTTGAGTCCTTTGCTCCTGGAGGACCTGAGTCTTGCCCTCTGGTCTTGGGCAGAAACCCGCATCACACACTTGACTTTTTTTCTGTTCAGTATTTAGGGCATTACTAAAAATCTCTAACTACTGTGGGAAGAAGATATGATGAGATAGGAAAGAGGACAAAGTGAGAGTGTTGAGGCAACAGATGAAGATGAGGCAGGAGAGGGCTGGGAAGACTAGACAGCTAAGGCAGGAAGCTGAGAGGGAATGTAAACCCCCAGGGCAGCTGCAATCCTAGATGACTGTCTACTGATAGATAGGAGAGATGAGCTGTTACAGGGCAGGCTAGAACAGAGGCATGAGGTCATGACTATAGCTCAGTAGGCTCCAGGATATTCACCTGGGGTCATGAGTAGCTCATTCTGTCTAAGGAAGAATTAGTATGATATGAACATTCCAGGAAAACATGTGCCTGAGTCTCAGGCTTGGCTGAGCTTATCATAGCACAATTACCTGGAAAGGAAGGCTAAGAAGAGAACTTAAGGACCTTGGCCCAACATTAGCTGAGATTCTTGGTTATGAGTATGAACATTGTATGAAGCAGACCTGGGTTCAAAACATGATTGAGGTCTCTGAGCCTTATCTCTCTGATCTGTAAAACTGAGTCCTCATCGGGCCACAAGGACACAATGACATAGAGCCTTCCTACTCAAAATGTAGCCCATGGACCAGCAGCAATAGCAATATCTGGAAGCTTGTTAGAAATGCAGGATCTCAAAACCTTCCCCAAAACTACTGAACCAGAATGTGTGTTTACAGGACTGTGTGGATTAGAGGAAAGCAGTGGCTGTGGGGAAAGAACTGAAATAGAAACAGAGAAAGATAGAAGGGAAACCATACTGGAAAAAGGAGCAGTGGCCCGGTGAAGTGGTCAAAGGAGCAGAAAAACAAGATGACAACCTGGAATGCCATGCCTTTGGGTGGGAGTGGGTGGGAGTGGATGACAGAGGCCTGGCCCACTGGCTCACCTCCTGAGAAGATCCAAATCCAGGCTTTGAGAGGTTGGAGAAAGTGAAGCCAGTCCTTTTGTATAGATCCATATTTTTTTTTTTCCAAACTCCATGCTGGACAAGACTAAAGCTTGTGGCTCTTCTAATCTCTCCCATCTCCACGCATCTGGAACTTTGGGGATTTCTTTACAAAAAATATTGAGTGAGAGAAAAGGTCCTCTGAGGATAAACTTTGATTTACAAGGCAACTTTCCCCCACTCACTTCAAATACCCCTTATTAGATTTAGGGTTTTTGTTCTGATAATCTCATGCTACCTGTCATTTACATCTATCAGCAGAGCCCAAATTTTACATTTGAGAAAGAAATCTACTCTCACCCTACATTTTTTACAAATTCCCTTAAACCTACAGAGAGAAAAAAACAGAACCAGATGGAGAAGGGTCTTTTCTTCATTCCTGGAGGGAAGCAATCAAGAGCTTGCTCATACATCTGAAAACCTCCTCTTCTGATTCATGGAAATGCCACGAAGGAAAGAAATGATCAGCATATTAATTAGGATTTCCTGAGAGCCAAGAGAAGGAGGAAGTTATGTCATCAATTTATTCCAGTGAATTGACTTTAATCTTTATTCTAAAAGAGATTGTTATGTCCCAGTTTGGCTGGGAAACTCAAGCAATAATAGATGTGAGATACCTGGCCACTTTGTCAGCACTTTTTCTGTCTTAGCTGCCACTATTCCAGGAGTAGAGATGAGAGGTGAATGTCCACTGCTTGGCCCTCTTAGACTAACACTCTGCCATTCCACCTCTCCTCTGTCATTGGTGTCATAAATGATTTATTATAGTCATTTCAAAGGAAGAAAGTAAAACCAGACTAAAATTAATCTTACATCTGCACCACATACTTAGATATACAAAATACTTCCAAGCAAATTTTCTCACTTGATATTCACCATAACTCTTTGAGAAACGGAGGACAGATATTATTTCTTTGCACATTAGAAAGCTGAGAGTCAGAAAAGTCAAATTATTTTCCTTAGGTCACATACATAAGTAATGGAAGCAGAACTAGAGCGCAGGTCTTCTGGCTTTCAGTCCAATATTCTTTTCTTTACACCACTCTTTCATGTGACTTCTCAATCTTGCAAACACTCATTCATTTACTGAACAAATACTGGATACGCACGTATCGAATGTCAGAAGAGGCTATACAAATATATATATATATATATATATATATATATATATATATATATATATATATATATATATATATATATGTATGTATATGTATATGTATATATAATATTTATGTAAAATACCCGGAAAATAAAAATGTATAGAAACAGAAAATAGAGTAGTGGTTGCTTGGGGTTTGGATTTAGGGTCTGGTGGGTGGAAAGAATGGGAATGACTGCTAATGGGTATAAAGTTTCTTTGGGTAGGGGGAGTAAAAAAAGTTCTAAAATTAGATTATGGTGCTGCACTCTGTGAATATACTGAAAACCATTTAATTGTACACTTTACACAGGTGAACTCTCTGGCGTGTAAATTATATCTCAAAGCCATTAAAAAATGAATTAAGACGCAGTCCTTGTGCTTTAATGAGTCGGTAGAGTGGAGACACACTTGCACACAAATACATTACAACACTGTGTCGTGGGGACCACTAAGAGAAGGGCAGAGCCTATGGAAACATCAAGGTGAGACTAGTGTTACCTCTACAGATTCTATGGGTACACAGTTACTGTAGGGACCAAGGAGAAGAAGGTTCTGGAAGCTGCTGGAAGAGTAACAACCATTGATTGTTCTTTTGCTTGATGATTAATGGAAATCAATGGAGAATAGCAATTAAAATACAACCTGAGAGCATGAAAGGGGACCTAGGGTGGTAATGACCCCTTATAGATGCAGGCAGCAAGGGAGAAGCAGGAAAAGGACCAGAGTCTCAGCTCTCTAAGCAAAGGCTTCTGGCCAATCAGAGGAAATAGAACTACAAGTGACCCAGTTCTGAAAACTGCAGCTGCCTCCCAGAAGTCAGGCTCCTGTACTCATTTGCCCACAGCTGTGGTTCAGCAACTTTGAGTCCCAAGGGCATGAGTATTTTAAATAAATACACAGCAGCAGTGTACGGGTTGGGAAAAAAAAAAAAAAAAGGTAGTTACAGAGTCTCCTGAGAGATCCAGGTAAAAGATTGTGGTCCTTGTTCCTGTGTCACTCTGACTCTCACATATCCTAGTTGCTTTTTCTGATGGAGGCATTGGTTTAAGGAAGAAAGGAGGTGAGGAAAAAGGAAGCAGTCTTATAGACTCTCCCCAGTCTGATCTCTCTCTAAAACAGAATGTACTGCTCTAGAAGAACTTCGTAAATGCCAACTTTGATCCTATTATTCCTCAAGCCCCAAATCCTCTTTGATTTCAGGTAAGGAAAGTTCTTCCCAATCCATCCCATTGCTCTTTTTCTTCATTCTTTGTATCCCAGCATGCCTAACACATAGCCTTCCACTTATTGGGTGTTTAGTAAATGTGGCTGTTCTCGAATCAATGCTTAAATGAAATGCGTTTAAGGGAAAGGATAATTAAATTGATTTTTATTTTTGTGTGATCCTCAACTGGTTATCTCTATGGTGTGTTATTCACCACTAAAATTCACCCAATGGAATGTTATTCAGCCACTAAAAATAATTTATATTTACATTCTTAAAAAAATAACTTCTATAGCATTTTAGGCTTAAAACCCAGATTACAGAATGACATATGCAGTATGATCCCATTTGTATAGGTAATAATAATAATAATAAATAATAATAATAATAAATGGTTGTAATGTGTTGAATATGATCTAGAAATATAAATACCAAGATGTTAACAGGATTATCTTTGAGTAGTGAGATGAGTGTTTTCCTTCTCTACAGCTTATCTGTATTTTCCAAGTTTATACGAGTTTAATACAAGTGCAAGCTTTTTACAAAGATTTTTAAATTATTTAAATAGATTTAGATAATTTAAATAATAATTCACCATTGCCTAATGAAGATTACTGAAATTTTCTGACCAGGAAGTACACATTCTCTAAGACCTGGTCCTTTCATCTTCCCAGCTTTATCTCTTCCCACACCTCCACACACCGTGTTTCCAGCCAAACTGAGCTGCTCATCTCCACCTCATGCCTCTGACCCTCTGTCCACAGAATCTGGGATGTCCTAAGCACCATTTATTTCCTTGACATAGAAAGATGATCATGATATGTTGCTGATTATCAAAATCAGATGCATATATACATATATATGCACATACATGCATAAAAACATGCATATACACACACACAAATACATATCCTATTAAGAATACTTTCTTTGAAAAAATAAGATTACAGACTGGGTAAACTCTTACTTTCATCTTTAAATTATTTTGTACAATTGTCATAAAAAGAACTCAGTAAACACCACTTGAGAGAGACAGACAGACAGAGACACAGAGAGTCAGAGAGAGAGAGAGAATTGCATTGAAAATTTTGCTGTTCTTCAAGCTCCCTTCCTTGAAGCCATTCCCAAAAGCTGCAAGGAATTTCTACTACCCCTCTGAACACCACAGGAATTTAAACTTCTCTTGTGGCACTGAATCTCATCCTGTCTCTTTTCTTCCCCTGTGCTACCCTCCTCTTCTCTCCCCACCCTTTCTCCCCTTCCCCCTTCTCCTGGAATAAGATCTTGGGAGGGCAAAGGGACAGATCTTAAGTACTTCTCTTTCCCCAACACTGCTCAGCACATCTGAGCAGGTAGTTGAACAAATGAATAGTGAATAAGATACTCAATATGAAAAGTATTCAAAATAACATGAAATCTGTACTTTGTCGGGTTACTCTTATCACATGAATAATAAACTTTCAATCTCTGAAAGTATTCTAGTTTGAATATCCACCTGAAAGTATGGTAGACATTGCAGTTCCTTCCCGTCGAACACAGGAAAATCACACTTCCCTGCCCAATTGAAGTGAAGCATGGCCATGTGACTACTTTGACCAGTGAAATATAAGTGGAAGAAACATGTGTCATTGCAGGTGGAAGCACGTAAAAACCTGTGCAAGTTCTCTATACTCTCTATATCCTGCTAATGCTGAGGTGGCAGCATTATAGGATGGAAGCATTTCCTTCAGCCTGGGTCCCTGAGTATCCGAGATGAGCAGAGCTGGACATATGAAATAAGTGAGAAATAAGGCACTGAGAGAGATCAAGGTATTGTGTGTTACTGCAACATAACTTAGCTTAACTTGACAAATATAGAAGGAATATTTGAGGGGAGAGAGATTTAAACCCTTTTAAAGTCCCTTTCATCCCCCAGACAATGAATTCAGACTCTGCTCTAGGCAAGACTGTGATTCTATATGTTATTTTGACAACTCATTATAATCACAGAGATTCTCAAAATTCTTCTTCAATGGAAAGCATTGCTTTCTCCTTGAGCACAATGTAAACAATGCATTCAGCAGGATGAGGTGAGGTCATGGCATGAGGATGACCACTTTGGGATCTAGCAACTGGCAGCACAGTTGCTCAAGAGTTACATAATGGGGCAACAGCCCTGAAAGGGAGGATGGACGGGAGTCTGAAACCCTAACTGTCAGAAAGAGCGTTGTGCTCTTGGCAGGACCTTTCCACCTGCAGGTGCTGGTAAAACGTTTTGAACAAGCCAACACACACACACACACACACACACACACACACACACACACACACACACACTTACTCCACCAAGTATATTCACTTAGTATGGATTTTAAAACTGGCAAAGGAAGGCAGGCTAAAGGGCTGGCAGGTCTGAGCTTGCCTCAGAATATGGAAAATTGGAAATTATGTTTCTGAAAAAGCTCGCATATGATCTTTAAAATCCAAAATAACTTGGGTTCTTAAATCAAAATCTTTTTTTTTTTTTTGGCTTCTCATCCCCAGTCTTTGCCCGCAGGCAAATGATCATCAAATCCAAAGAATCTTCAAAAGACAAAGGATTGATGGAGAGTAGAAGCTGTTTCCAGCATCAGTGGGTGGGGCTCTCTCCATTCAGACTCTGTCCTAAACTGCTCAAAATAACCTCTTGGAAAACGTATTGCTCATGAAAATGAGGAGAGGGCGTTTCCCTCTGTGGAATATTTCCTGCCTGGAAAAGCCACCACCCCTTATCCCAAGCCAGAGAGATGGCCCCACAAAAAACGTAGATCTAATTGCTTAATCCTAGTTGAGTGAATATATCTGTTTTTCCACAATAAAATAGGAATAAAAATAACCTGGAATAGCATAACCTGAACACCCAGGTTTCAGTAGTCTATGACTAAAAATCAGAAAGTAGAAATCTCAAAATTCTGTCGTCCATCAGCTCATGTAAATAGAGGAGGCTCTTGCAGAGTCTACTCCCAAGAGTGTTTTGAAAATTCCCAAAGGAATATTTCTCCTAGATGTGTCCATGAACTGACGTGTGCTGTCAGGGCTGGCCGAGCCAGGGGCAGCAAGCTCCAAATGATGCCCCAGTGATGGAGAGAAGGAGGCACCAGTCAAAAGATGACCCACAGTCACATTCACCTCTGATAGGATGTTTGGGCTCAAAGTATGACCAAGTTCAGTGAGACAGCTTTCCTGGTTTACACTCAGAGCCCTTCTTGGCCCCAGGATGCCCACGTGCCTCCAGCATGGTTGCGTTGGGGCAGCTTCTAGTAGCTTGGGACTGGGATCAGTCATTTTAGGAGGGGTGAGGTTGAAGGGGAGTTACATGCAGATCTCAGCTCTAGTGCAATAAGCCAGATGGTTGTATAGTACTTTACAAAGTACTTGCACAGTTTGATATCTATAACTCCGAGATAGAGCAGATAGTATTATCTCTGTTTTATGGATTAGAAAGCCAAGGAAATAGAGAAGTTTAGTGGCTGGTCTAAGCTCATAGAGCTAGAAGATGGAACTATCTAGACTTCAGGTCCCATGTTTCCAACTCCAAGCCTGGGCAAATGGCACGGTGTGCTGGAAAACATGCAGCCATGGAGTCTTGGCTCTGGAACTTACTAGCTATGTGACCTTGGCTAAGCCGCTGGATTTCCCTAGGCTTCTGGTTCTTCCTCTATAAAGTGAGAATAACAATACTACCCACCCCATAGGTATCTGTGAGCATTAAATGAGAAAATACATGCAAATTATGTAGAAGAGTTTGGTGCATTAGTAAGCAAGAGAAAGAGTTAGCTGTTATTAAATATTAATAAAATTTTAGTATATTACCATGACATAATTAATGTCCTTTTACTAATAGAAAGACTATATGATCTCCCTTTCAGAAAAATACCTGATTAAGTTCTGATTATAGTCCCTCTGTATAGAAATGATAGAATTTACTGTGGCTAACCTCAGTTTTTATTAGTCTGTTTAGGGAGCCTGTGAAGTTGCTTTAAAATGATAATACTTCACCCTCTAGAGAAGTCATATGAGAATGTGATGTGAAAATTTCAGGATCAGAATTCATTAAGAGAGCTCTTTTTTTATTGACAATAGTAATGGAAGTAGATGAGAACTAAATCATTTCCTAATAAGCCAAATCATTTTGTCTTAGAATCATTAGGCCTTAAATAACTACTTCTACTTTTCTTTAATGTTTTTTGATCTGAAAATATTTTTTATTTTATCTACATTTTTAAAATACTAGCTTTATGAATATATAATTCACATACTATAAAATTCACTCTTTAAAAGTGTTCAGTTCAGTGGTTTTTGGTATAGTCACGGAGTTGTACAATTGGCACCATTAGCTAATAGTAAAATGTTGTCATCACCCCTCAAAAGTTCCATACGCCTTACCAGTCATTCCCCATTCCTCTCTCCCCTTAGCCCCTGGAAACTACTGGTTCATTTTCTTCCCCTATTGATTTGTCTATTTGAAACATTTCCAGGCATCGTATCTGAAAAATTATAAAGATAATTTCAAGCTTAGAATTTTATCTTTCTCTGAAGTGGATTTATATTGCTTCTGGAAGGAGAGTAGGGGATTGGTAACTCCAAATTACTTTAATCCAGTCATAGACTGAGATGATTCCAAGCTGATTTTCTGTCCCTGTTAGGGCCAGTCTATTTATGGATGACCATGACTCCTAAGGTGTAGCACTTTGGGGTCTCAACCCAAAACTTGACAGGAGGTTACTAGGGCCCGTCTTCCTCAAGCTCTGAACATCTCTTGTTGTTGCCTCTGTAAACTTGTGGAAAGTTCTGTATATCTTCTCAGTCTCCCAGCCTTTTTTCAACTTTTCTGAATTTAGACAGCTTCCTTCAGGGAAAACTAATCCCAACGCTGGGCTCACTCCTTTGTATTTCCAGCTCCCAAACCTTGGTCCCGTAACCCTGCCTGTCTTGTTATCTCTCTAATACCTACAAATGAGCTTATTTTCTTTTTGTTTGTTTATTTTTTTCATATTTTCTGAATTTTTTAAAACTTCTTTTGAATCTTCAGTAAGAAATTTTATTTAAAAGCTAGCAGCTGTTTCCTTCTTCATGCAGACCAGATGAGGGGGAAGATACTTCCACATGTTCACCAGCTCCCCAATAGCTTCAGAAAAATCGCTGTTCTCTGCCATTAGTAGGAGGGACACACCTTCTGTGCAGTCTGTAAGGACTGAATGAGATAACCTAGGTGAATTGTTTAGTGAGTTTTCTAATAATCATGTTTCTCTCTTTGTTCCAGCCTCTATAAAGCTCAGAGCCAAATTTTGATCCTCCTAGCAAGTTATGATTCAGAACCTTATGATCTGTCCTTTGTGGGAAAATCTTAGCTCAATTTCATGATATTGTCTGTGTTCCAAGTGCTTCATCCATTCTCCTCAAATCTTGTTGTATTGCATGTATCTTTATAAGCCATTCTAAATCAATTTGGTAGAAAGTGGGACATAAGTAAGTAAATAAGGTAAATTAAATAAAGGTATTTTGAACTGCTATATGCTCTATACATGTGACAGGGAGTATTAGCACAAGATTGAACCACTTCCCTGGGAGAGCAGGACTTCATGGTCCTTCGTCTTCTCTTGCCGCTGACTGACATCCTTGCTCATCCTTTAAGGTTGAATCCAAGGATTCCTTCTTCAGAAAGCCTTCCCTGGTCTCCCCACATCGATGTTGTCCCTTAATCACATTGGGTCTCATGTTGCTGGACAATGACTTGCCCTACCACTCTCTTTATGTATGCCTGGAACTTCCACAATGCTTAGAAAGAGAAATTGCCTGGAGCTTAATTCTTTTCCAACAGTTTTACTGAGGTATAATTGGTGTGCAATACACTGCACATATATAAAATGTATAATTTGATAAGTTTGGGCATATGTATACATTTGTAAAACCATCAAGATAGTGAAAATATCCATCACAGTTTATTTAACCATTCATTTGTTGGTGGACATTGAAGTTGTTTTAAATTTTTGGCTATTAAAAAAGAAACTTCCATGAGCATTTATGTACAAGTCTTTGTATGGCTATATGCTTTTTTCACCCTTCGATAAATATGTAGGTGTGAAATGGCTGGGTTGTTTGGCAGATGTTTGTTTAATTTTTAAGAAACTGTCAAACTATTTTTAAAGTGTTGCATCATTTTACATTCCTAACAGCACTATATGATAGTTTCAGTTCCTCCTAACCCTCCCCAACACCTGATATGATCAATCTTTTTAATTTAGTCATTCTGATAGGTATGATGTAGTATTTTATCATGGTTTTCATTTTCATTTACATAATGACAAATGATGTTGAGAATCTTTTGATTTTTTTCTTTTTTTCTTTTTTGCTTTTTTTCTTTTCCTCGCTATAAAATCTGTTTATTTTCTTAGGTTTCTGTTCAAATCTTTTACTCATTTTCTTTAAGTGGGTTATTTTTTTATAAATGTGTTTTGGGTATTCTTTTTATTTTCTGGATTCCAGTCCCTTATTATATTTACAAATATTTACTCCCAGACTATATAGCTTGTCTTTTTATTTTCTTAGATGTCTTTTGAAAAGCAGAAATGTTTAACTTTAATGAAGTCCAAATTATTACTTTTTTGTGGATTCTGTTTTTGGTGTCATATCTAAGAAATATTTAGCTAACTCAGAGTCACAACTGTTTTCACTCAGGTTTTCTCTGAGAAGTTTTATATTTGTAGATTGGACACTTAGACCCATGGTCCATTTGAGTTAATTTTTATATATGGGGTCAGATATAAATCCAAGTTCATTTATTTTAATATGATATCCAATTATTTTAGTGCCATTTCTGGAAAAGATTATTCTATCTCTACTGAATTGCCTTTGTATTTTTGTCAAAAATCATATAAGTGTGGGTCTTTTTCTGGACTTTCTGTTTTGTTCCATTGATCTATTTGTCTCTTTTTACACCAGTATCACACTGTCTTGATTGCCATAGCTTTATATAAATATTGAAATAAGATAACATTAATCATCCAAGTCAGTTTTTTTTCAAGTTCTTTTGATTATTTTAGGTCTGATGCATTTTAATATAAATTTTAAAGTGAATTTTTAAATTTCTACCCTTAATAAGGCTGCTGAAATTTTTATTGTGACTGCATTAAATTTTTAGGTCAGTCTGAGGAGAATTGACATCTTAATAATATTGAGACTTCCAGCCCATGAATATAATATAACTCTTTATTATTCAGGTTATCTTTCATTTTTTCCAACAATAGTCTTTAGTTTCCAATGTGGAAACTTTACATATCTTGTTCTTGATTTATTCCACAAGAATTTCAAAATTTCTGATGCTATTATAAATAATATTTTTTTAGATTTTCAATTGTATGTTGCTTATATATGGAAATACAATTGATCTTTGTATATTGATCTGACATTCTGCTACCAAACAGAATTTTCTTATTAGTTCTAATAGCTTCTTGTAGATTATATCCGGTGTTTCTATATAGATAAGTTTGTGATCTATGAATAAAGATAGTTTTACTTCTTTTTTTCTAATCTGGATGACATTCATTTCTTCTTGAACTGAATTGAGATTTAATAGTCCTGGAAGTTCCAGGACCTGAGTTTTAATGCCAACTCTCCTAATTCACTGTATGGCCTTTGGCAAGTCACTTTATTTCTCTGAACTCCAGTTATTCTGTAAAATGATCTGTATGTTGTATGTTCTCCCCCACATCTAACATTCAGAGAGACAAAGAATGAGCTCCAAAAGATGTTAGCACTCTCATTGTAATCTACAGCTTTCTGCTGGGTAGGAGTGGTCAGTAATTATAAGACTAGTTTGTAAGTTTGTATCAGAACTTATTCCACAATCCACAATTAATAGCCATTGTTTCAGTTTTAAAAATCTCATAGAGCACTGACAGTCAGTAAATTTACTTAATTTGATAAAAATGAAGAAACACCCCCTAGCCACTCCTCTAAAATTTAGAAAGTTTGTTTATTGTTTGAAAATACATGATGTGCCCTAGTCAAGTTACAAATATAATTTGTCAATTTTTTTAAAAGACTTTTGTTCAAGTACAAAAATAAATAGGTTAAATAGCAAAAATAAATAAATATATTAACTAATAAATATATCCAACAGTAGAAAAGATATTCCCAAAATCTTATAAAACAATGGTCTAGATTAAGGGTAAGAACACATGAAAACGCCCACAATAAAGACACAAATATTAAATAAATAATATACACGGTGAACAGCACTAAATAATATAACAAAGAGATAGTGGTTTGGGGTCATGCCTCCACGGGTTTGAAGAACTGGGACTTGGCCAGGAATACTCTCAGCAGCATTGTCGCTTTCCTTTTATTCTGTCTCCTCCATCCATCGCAGGAGAATGTCTAGCTCTCCCAAAGCTTTCACCACCGCTTCCTGAGGCTTGAGCTGAAAGATACACACTTATGAGGTGAGTGAATCACAGAGAGGCAGTGTGTGCCCCAAGGTTAATCCTCTCCTTTCATTGGCAAGTTCGTTGAGGATTGTAAGCAGAGCCTTCTTTTCAAGACGGAAGAGCCTTGAAAGAAGTCCTGGAACCTCAAGATATCACAAGAGGAAGGAAAATCATTGAATCCATCACCCTGATCTTACATAGGGAAACTGAGGCCCAGGGTAGGTGGCAGAATTGGGACTACAACCCAAGCCTCTTGCATCACAAAGATCTAGATAATGAAGCTGATTTTAAAGAGTGTGTGTGTGTGTGTGTGTGTGTGTGTGTGTGAGAGAGAGAGAGAGAGAGAGAGAGAGTAGGGGTTGCCTACTATGCATACTCAATTGAACAAATATTTATTGTGCTAAGCATTGGGCTGGCTAGAGATCCAAAGGTAAAAACGGTATAACCCTACCCACAGGAAATTCACAGTCCCGTGAGCGAGACAGGCAGAAGCAGGCAATTAAAATGTAGAGTGCTGAATAAATGATGGAGCCACACAGGATGACAGGGGAGGCACCTAATTCAGAGAAGCAGCACTACCTTTCCGGAGGTGATGGCTAGGCTGAGTCTTAAAGGATTAGTAGCAATTAGTCAGTGAGGAGTAGACTCCAGGCCTTGCTGGCAGATGCACAAAGGCATTGAGATGAGAAACAGCATGGCATGGGCATTGTGAAATTGTGAGTGACCTTTTTTTTCCCTGTAGTATTTATTTTACTGTTGGACTACTACAGAAAAGCAATTTGAGAACTGTGTAAAACCCTGGCACTGAGAAGGAGCCAACATACATACTTGACTTAAAAAGAATTCAATGTGCAAAGCAGGAAAACATGAAAAACTGCAGTAAGGAGTTAGCAAGAAAGAGAACAGAAAGTTAGCCAAAACTGCCAGCTTCTGCAAAGTACAAAGGACTGTTTCTGAGAGTATGTGTAAGTGTGCGAGTGTTGGAAATTATGGCCGCTTGTTTGTGCAGCTGAAAGATCCACATGTCTCTGGAGCACCTTGATGGAATCACAGCCATTTCCTCTTCATTCCCAGAGCATGTTTCTGAGAGAGCACCCTGCTAGAGCCTGGATGGGTGTCCCTTGGGGTAAAGGAAAGGGATAGTCCACATGACTTCAGAGGACTATTAACCTGAGGGCTACAGGATTTCTGCCAGTATGAATACCCATCTCACCCATCTATGATCTCAGTTCTAAAAACACACTCATCCCAACCAAATCCAAAATTGGATATACCTCTTCGAAGTGACTCAGAATTTGGCTGTATTTCTCCTTTGCTTCCTCTCCACAAGGGCATGTCATATGCGCATGCTGAAAGAATACCAAAGAATGATAGGTTTTATTAAATATTTATTAAATATTCTGATTTTCTGCCCTTGCCATTGACATGAAGTAGATGGGAATTCTACTTCATTCCTATAGAAAAGACTTTCCAGACATCATTTGGGATCACTAATCTAATCATCCATAGGAGAGGAAACCAACTTTTTAGGCTCAAATACAGAGCTTGTTGCTTCCTTTTAGAAACAGATGGCACTGAAAGAGTTTGTGATCATGGTATGCCATCTTGACTACACCCCTCACACAAGCTCTGGTCTAGCCCCCTTCCAGAGAGCCCCCACGGGAAGCAAAAATTGGATTCCTAGGTTCAATTTAGACCATATCTTGAGATTAAGTTCAATGGCTTGCTAATTGGCTTCCTAGTTGGCTTCCTGGACTCAGGGTGCACTGGTACACAATAGGATACCTCACCTACAGAAAAAGCTTAATTTCATGGGTAAAAGGTAGTTGTCATTAACATCAAATAGCTAGCATGTATAGTTCTTTAAACTTTTTGTATGAAACAGAATACCCTAAAGTCAATAAAACCGAGGGTTCTTATTCCTTTGTCACATGGCTCAACACAGTTTATAGAACTTTTGGACTCAGTCTCTCCATCCATTAAATGGGGGCAAGAAAGAGCTTGGTTGCTAAGTCATCAAAGCTATGGACTGAGATGGATCTTTTTACCCAAGACTCTTACTCACACAAAGTCGGAGGTCTTTCTTGATAGTAAGGAAAGAGTTGGCAAGACTGCTGATCTTCCGGAGGATATGGTGGTCAGGGGTCTGATAGTTTTTGAATACCGTGTCCAGGTAGAGTCTCAGTATATGGCGAAGGAGGCAGCACTGGTCTGCAGGCTACAAAGAAGACTAGTATGTTAGTGGGTGGAGAGTCTCAAGGGAAAAGACCCAGGGTGATAGAGATGCCCCTGATTCATATTTCCTCCCAGAACTCCTATGCACACCACACATACCTTTGTGTCTTGCAAAGACTCGGTCTTCCTCAAGATTCTGATGTCAATGACTTTATCTTTGGCTTGCTAAACAGAAGAAAGCAAGGCAAAAAAGGACAGGTCAGTAATGGCTGCCATTCCCTAGGCCTCCCATTCTCTCTCTACCACTCCCCAGTGGGCAGTGTCTCTTTCCAAAACACTTTTAAATTATGAGCTACATGTTTCTTGGCATCTTTCTGGTAAGGGGTCCCCAGCCTTCCTCTTTTTGTGATCACACTGCTGGAGGACAGAGAATGACAAGTAGAGAAGGGGAGAGGCAGCCACAAGGTTGTGGGGGTACCTTCCTCACATACCACAGTGTTCCGTATCTCAGAAAATCCATTGTGCATTTCCTGAAGGTTAGTGGTGACCACACAGCTTCCCAAATGGAGTGTCTTCAGCCCAGCAGAGGGTGTCCAGGAGATATAAAACACAGCCACGAGAATGCAGAGGGGAAGGCCAGAGTTTTTCATCTTGTGCCGGAATCTGGAGACCACAGGAGCTAGGAATTCAAAGGAAAAAGCATGACTTACTGATTTTTCCATCTCATGCCTTAAGAAGCCAGTCTAGTCACCAAGGACATGCCTCCTCCAGATGTCCTGTAGAGTAAAATTTAATAGCTTTATCTGGTTTTGGACAATATAGTGCATTCACCTAATTATAAGAACTGCTGATCCTCCTCAAAGAGTAACCTTCAAGAACTTGCTCTGGGTCTGAGTGTGAGTTGGTGCTACAGGTCCCAGCTTTTTTATTTTGTCCCCATCCCACCCCCATCATCATTGCCCAGCAGGTAAGGCCTGGAGCAGAAGGCACTTGAAGTAAGTAGATAAAGGATGACATCCCAGGGAAAGTGTCAAAACTTGTTTTGCTGAATTGACGCATGTAGTCTTCCCTTCCCTTCCAGAAAGCCAAATAACTCACTCTTCTGATCCCTTTAGACCCGCCCAGGATCTGGGGCAAAACAGAACTCACAGAAACTGTTGCTGAGCCACCCAAAACACTTGGACAAAATTGTCTGGATTTTATGGCCACCCCCAGGGCAGAATTGCTTAGCTCTCTTTGGCATTTGTCTGAGATTAGATAAATTATATGGGGGTGACAGATTTATTTTAGCCCCAAAGGCAAATAGAAAGTCAATGATTTCATAACAATCCTGCTGCCAGGGAAAGGCAAGATGGGATGGGCAATCAGTCCAATTTCACCTAATACTACTCCACCTCCTCTGGTGTCTACACTCCACAGCACCCTCTGCAGGAAAACTGTAGTCAGGCATACTTGGGATGAATCCAAGGAATATGCTCTTGCCTGGCCCTATAACTCAAGCTGAAGGTCTAGTAAGTAAGTGATCCCAAAGAAAAAGAAGAAAGGCAGGAGAAAACTCATTTCTTCTTGGGGTGAGGCTTGCTCCATAAGGTGGCATTTTATAGTGTGTGCTGATTTTTAAGATAAACTGATAATGGGCTAGGATTAAGGTGAAGAGAGTGAAGCACTCCCCTTGAGCACAAAATTTAAGGGGGGAACCAAAAGTCTCAGTAATTAAGACAAATAATACTTTAATGTAATATCAAAATTATTAAAATAGTTCATAATAAATAAAATATCGATATTTTAATAAAGACAGAAATTGACAGTGACATGCAGAGCCATATTGGACAAAAGGAGAAATTAGTATTCCTGTCTCCTAATATACAGTAAATGTTTTTAGTGATTAACTTTTTCCAGGAATATATGATGAAAATATTAGTGATGGGTCTTCGCCAAGAAAGTAAAATTATAATAAATTCTGTTGGGGCACAAAAATATTTAAATTTATAATAATGCATATTGTAATACAGTTATTTTTTAATTTTTCAATATTTTTTCGGCTACTTTAATGTTTTGGAAAATATAGTACATAAAACAACATAAAAATACATATAGGGGTCTACAACTTTCCTTTTTTTATTTTATACCAATTTTTTAATTAAAAATTATTGGGATGACATTAGCAAAATCAAACAAGTTTCAACAGAAAGTCATATATATATATATATATATATATATATATATATATATATATATATATATATATATTGCATTGTGTGTTCACCACCCAGGGTTAGATTTCCTTCTGTCACCAAATATTTGACCCCTTTTACCACTATCTCCCTCCCTCCTCCCCTACTACAACTTTCTTTTTGCTTTAGGCTTTACTAAGAAGGCTGGGCAGAACATTGATAATCTTTACCACTTCCTGAATTTTTCCTATGTGCCAGGCAATGTGATAGATATATTTTATATTCATGTCCACCTGAGATACTGCCAAATATAGAAGAAAGGAATAAACAAATAAACCCCAAAGTATCAGAGAGAACTTTGGGTTTGGAAACAAGAGAACTAGGTCCAAATCCCTGCTCTACAAGTTCCCATCAAGGTAGATTGTCCCAGTTTGCCCAGAATTGACAAGGTTCCTGAGACTGAGAACTTTTAGCTTTAAAACTGGAAAAGTTATATGTAAACCTAGATGAATCAGTCACCCTGCATCTATCTGGCCTTAAACAAGTCAACTCATCTCTGAGTTTTGTTTTCTTAGCCCTATAATGGTAATAATTAAACACCCCAGAAACATGTTTTGACATTTAAATAAAATAATGCATAATTTATACACCTACCACATAGTGGATGATCAATTCATTTTAAATAGAGAATGATATTAGTTGCCTTGAACATAGTAGGTATATAGTAAATATATAATAAATTCAACAATTAGATCAGCGTTTATTGAGGACCTACTGTCTTGAATATAATGCTAGGTATTGAAATACAAAGATAAATGTGACAGTTCCCTACCCTCTAATACATTAGTCTTAATGGAAGGGGATTCTTTAGATATGGCCCTGAACACAGCTAGGTAAATGATTGGGAGAACTGAGCTGATCCCTAGAAGTGTGTGAATAGTGTAGAGGGAATTCTCTTACCTGAGCTCAGAAAGGGCTGTCGTTTCTGGTCTCCTAGGAGTCTGTTTCAAAGCTAAGAGGCTTCCAGTTATTTATATATGTGTCACACAAAGGAAGTGGGCTCTCATAGGTTAGGGTTGAAACTCCCTTGGAATTTCTCTGGTGGCACTACATTTCCTCCCATCTGAAGACAGTTTAATTGTAGGCTGGATTAATTACCTCAACACTTTAAGAAGTGCTTCTTAGGAGGTTACTGGTTATCGTTGTTGGATAAAATATGCGGCTCTTTCTTTCTGGCTCCCCTCCAGAAGGAAGGTAAATAGTAATTAAGACAGAAGAGGTCACTGAATTACAGAACTCAGAATTCCAGGAGGTGTTTTTGCCTTCTCCTTTAATTCCAATTTTTCTTAATCAGGCTTCTCCCCAATCCTAGGCCCAGTGGGCTCACTCCTGCTATTCCTTCCTTGCTTTTGCTATTCCCACCATTTCTTTTCAACAATGACCATCTTTCTTTCCCTCCACTCATCATTAAAGAGTAGGCTGCAATTCTTTATTCCTGCACTACTCCAGACCACATCAACCACTTCCTTCTCTGACTTTCAATAGCAGATTTTTCTTGGGTAAGTGAGAGAGTCTGATGGTGCCTTCTGCTTCATGGTCCTTCACTTTTTCTCCCTAATGACACTGGAAGACATTCTAAAATAAGGACTAATCAATCTGTCAAGACTGTACTTCCAGGCAAGATTAAATCAAAAACACTTAAGATGAATTACGTTTGACACTTTGAAAACTATCAAGATGGTAGAGATCATAATATATTTCTTTTCAACTTTTTTTCCACTTAGACTCTGAAGTCCTATATTTGAGTGCCAGAATTTCATAGTTTACAAGATGACTTTGGCATATTATTTCATCTATCTGACTTTCAGTGTACATATCTGTTAAATGAGAAATATTTTGTATTTTATAAAATTTTATATATGAGATAATGTATAAAACCATTTCCCAGTTGATTCAGTGTTGTTATGATTCTGTGCTCTTCTACCTTTTGGATCAGAATACTCTTAATATCTTTCAATATCTTTCTAAATTTTCTCAAAAATGAAGACCTTAACTTTTCATTGTAATGCTTGTTACATGTTGAAAATATGTATGAATATCTAATCTAAATATCTCTTGAGCTCATACCTATTTTTCCATCATTGATGCTAAGTAAACAATTTCTCATGATCATCCATAACTGATTAAAGTAAAATTGAGAAACATGGTCAGACAAGAATACTTGAAATCAATACTTTTGATGCAGGACAGGGCAAATTTCCCCCAGTGGCAGAGTGACCAAGCCCTGTACCAAGATAAAAAGAATTCGACACACACACCAAAGTTAGAGTCAAAGAAAAGTTTATTTAAAAAGAGGTTACACTCCACAGAGTGTGGTCTCCTCTCAGAGGCAGAAGGCAGAGAGTGAGAGGAGCAGTGAGAGTAAAAGCACTGAGAGGGACACTGAGTCTTCAGGGAATTCAGTTTATATGTCATATTTTAGTTCCCATTTCCTTTGATATGGACAAACAGTGGCGAAGGGGAAGAGTATGTCCTATGACAAGGTAAGAATACTAGCGTGAAAGGCCAGCTGGCAGTTCTCAGCCTTTAATCCTTAGGTTCCCCATGGTTTCAGCCAGAGGGGATGACTCTTGGTTCTTGGTTCCCCTTCACAGGTGTGGAGAATGGGTTATTAGTCATCCATCAGAAATCTTTCTTTGTTCTGAAGGTGTCCTCCAAGGCCCGGGGCAGGGCTGATCAGCACTTTGCAGTCTCTGAATGCAGATTGATAAACATTTTTAATTCTCTTGCCTCCCCGCTACTTTACTTTCAGAAAAGCTAAGTTGTACCCTTGCCAGTCAATTCCTTTTCCTTAGCCAAGAAGAATCCAATTGCTTTGTTTCAAGTTACCTGGAAAGATTAAACCTAGTTATTCATATGCAATCCAAATTTTACTTGAATAATATTTTTCTTTTTTCTATATCAAAATACTTTTTTATTTTAAAATCTGTTGAATAGATCCCATTTCATTCTCTGTACTGACACTAATTCAGCTCACTTCCGCTACAAGATTTCCCTGCCTCATCCTAATCTCTCTGTCTGTCTCTGTCTCTCTCTCTCTCTGTGTCTTTCTGTGTCTCTCTCTCTCTGGAAAAAGGCTCTCTTCTTCAAATCCTCATAATTGCCTGGGCGACTCAGATCTTCTGGCTATTGATAAGGGTCATTGGCCCATTGTTAGCAGAAATGGTGTTAGGCCAGACAGGGCCCTCTACAAGACTTAGAGTCTGAGGGGGGAGGGAACTTCAGCCAAAGGTCTTCTTTTTACTCTTTAAGAAATATATTAACCAAGGCTGTTTTCCTTTACTCATTTAATAGGAAAATCAATAATAGCAATTAATAGATATATAATTTAAATAACAAGTTTGTATCTTCTTTTTCTTGCCTAGGGACTGAAAACCCAAGACAAGAAACCCAAGACCCCACCCTGACTGAGGCTGAGAAAGGGAAAGAGCTCCATGAACCCACTGTAGGCAGGGACTACGGCCATTCTCAGCAGGAAGCAGAGACCTCTCATCCTTTAACAGCCATACTAATAGTAAGGGGATTCATGGCTTTTAGAAAAGAGCTAGGCAGGAAAGTTAGTTAGGAGGTTTCAGGTCTGCCCACAAAGACACAAGTTATCCTATGCTAGAAGGGGTCTTTCCTAATCCACCCACAATTAAGCAAGCCAGGAGGCATTTTTTTAAACTCACACAAAGAAACCAGTAGGCAGAGATTTTGGTACCAGTTTAAGCTAGTCACTTGCACCTGTGCAGTGAAGACCCCAATGACCTTCAACTCACCTGAGCCTCATTATACCATCATTATAATATAATGCATATGCCTGGAAGTTCATTAATATCATTATAACAGACTGAATTCTAGGAACAAACATGCGCAGAAAGCAAAATGATGAATCACTGAGTCTTGTCAATCTTAGCTGTCAATCAAGGAAGCCCACTTAAAGTAGCCACCCACAGCAAAAAGGAATAAAAACTCCAAAGTCTTTGTTACCAGGCCTTTTGAGCCACGCTTCTCTTGCTCAGGCTCGCTTCCATATCTGGACGTGTACTTTCCCTTCTAATAAAACTTTTTTCTACTGTATTTCGGTGCCTTGATCAATTCTTTGTTTGAGACATCAAGAACCTGGACAACACCCCGAGAGAGGATCCGCACTCTCTGGTAACAGTAAGACATTAAAACTTTATGCAAAAGCAAAAACTTATGAAAGCTTTCAGCAAGAATCAATGTGATTAGATAGGCATCCTAGAAAATCTATTTGAAGGAGTTAAGACTGGTAGTCCTAGAGAGAGATTTAATTATAGAAGACTTAAGAGAATTCAAGTACATTTTAAAAATATTTAGAGATTAAACATGTAGGTTTGAGAGAGGAGGAATCAAGAATAGTAAAAATATAGATATAGGTTGAACGGTATACAATTTCTATCTGTAGGTCAAAACTGGTCTGATATTGGCACTGTTGTATGGTTCAACCTAATAATTAATATGATGATGATAATGTATAGAGTATCCTAAGCTTAGTGATGCTGAATCTCCAATAAATGAAAGAAATCTCTTTCATTCTAGCACATTCCATCATCCCTCCCAAGAATCCTGAATCACTAGTATAATTTCATCCTATCATAGGCAATATCCAGATCCTTGAGAACCTGTCTCATAGGTGATAAACAAGGTAGGTATAGTTAAGGAATCTGTGAAGCAAACAATGAATTGTTGCAACCCATCCTGAAGTCCTAAAATCAGAAGGTTTTCAAACTTCTCAATACAATAATATACATTGCTCTCTTCTTGGAAAATTAATTCTAATCATATCATGTCTAAGAATGTGGATTCAACATTGCAAATAATTGCTAGAAATAATTGAAAATTATTGGCACACCTTCTGTAACATTACCTTCTCCCTCAAGTTGTCACAAAGGCAAAAGTAAAATAGGGTTTTATTGTGAGTCTCTGCTCTCTGCTGGTACAATTCCAGGTCCTCTGGAGAAGACAGTGGCCTGTGGTGCATGTGATTTAATTTGCAGGGGAGCCCGGGACTCCTCTGCATAATATCTTCTCCAGTAAGGTTTGGAGAGTTTATGGATAGTCTGGGTTAAGAAAGTCTAGCCCAACGGCAAGAATTTTCTTACCTAATAATAGACTATTACTCCCTGACTGTTAGAGCTAAAAGTAGTTTGAAGTACACCCATTCTGATGCCCTCATTTTACAAGTGAGGAAACTCTGGTTTGCCAAGGTCACTCAGCTGATAAAAGACCCAGATGTTCAAATCAATCAAGTATTCTTTCCAATAAGTGATACTCTTAACCTATTATGAAATAAGTAGAGTCCTTTTCAAATGAGATCAAGAGAGAAGCTTTTTCCACTGTAATTCTGGCGGAAGAACTGAATCTTCAAAGGAAAGAACATAGAAGGTGTTGACAATGAGGACCATAGAGAACTGAGAACCAGGAGGCCCAATTCTAACACTTTCTCACCACCATCTTTCAAGGTGACCTTGGGTGAACCAAGACTAGTCCTTACCCCTCTTATATCCTCATTAATTCATCAATAAAATGGAGGATAAAATCTACCTTGCCTGCCTAACTCACTAAATTGGAAGGAGGATTTTACATATATGCACAATTATGTAAACCTTTAAGCTCAAAAGGTGATTTTTATTATTCCTTGTATCCGATAGAATAGATTTTAAAAACCATTCCTTCTGTAAACGTTTAATAAATGCTTGTTATGTGCAGGACACTGTGCTGGATGCTGTGAGGATAAGCGATGCCTCAATCAGGTCTCTGGCCCCTGGTTGCTTATAGTCTCACTTGGGAAATAAGGCATGTACTTGCAGAATCACAACGAAAGTCAGTACTACAGAGAGAGCAGAAAATACATGCTGAGGAGTACAGAGAAGGGAGGGCTCACACAGAGAAGAGTTTGAATTGAGCCTTGAAGGATGAAGAGAACTTAAATGAGCAAAGATACTGGAGAGAGGTAGGGAGGAGAAGTGGGACATGCAGGACAGAGGTAACCAGAGCAACAAAACTCACAACGTATTTGAAGACTAGCAAATGGACTAGTTTGGCTGGAGCTGCCTTTCACATAGAGGAAGAGAGGAGATCAAGTTGGAAATATGGTTTTATCATTAAGGACCAAGAATATAATGCCAAGGAATGTGAATTTGGACTCAGAGTCTAGAAATCTATGTTCTAGCTCTAGGCTATCTTTCAGCCCACTGTGTGGTTTCAAAAAATCACTTCTCTTCCCTAGGCCTCCGTTTCCACACCTGAGAATTGTGGGGAAATAGATTAAGTGATTTAAGTACTTTTCAGCTCCGTCTTTTGATTCTGTGATTCTTTAATTTCCTTCTAAGGCAATAGGGAGCCATGAAGTATTCCACAGTGGGGGAGAGATGTGGTCGTAGCTGTGCAGTAACCATGAGATCTTCAAGGGCAGCTCAATGCTTGGCACATTGTGAGTGCTCAAAATGAACAGATGGGGGGTGGTGATGTGGCTGTGGTAGAGAAACAGGGGTACATTTCATGAGCACATGAAGCTAACTTTAGGAAGTTGAGTTTCAAAACTGGAAGCCAGAATGTAATCAGTGTGAGGCAACTATAAAGATAAGCTGTGCAGAGGAGAGAAAAGAATTTCTTCTTATGAAATAAACTCAGCTTCCTAACCAAGTCATTTTGGGGCAGGAAACAGTTTTCTAGAAACCAGGAAGAGAACCCAGCCACTCCTTTTTTCCCATGGCAAGTCCTAGGTTTGCAGCTCAGGGTTTTTCCTGTCTATGAAGACATCGCAGTTACTGACATCTGGGCTTCCTGCCCAGTTGCATCACTTTGCAGGGAAACATAGGCATCCGGGTTTTGCTAGAGGAAGAACCTCAGCTCTCTGGTGACCAGGTAGAGGCCTTACCACTCCCAGGCCTGCAGTGCTGGGAGCTTTGTGGTGCCTTGCAGCCCCTGCTACCTCCCTGCAGGGTGGAGATGGGCGGAGCAGCTGACTCTCATAAGTGTACATTTTCAGTTCCCTGTCCTCAAAGCCAACAGAATGAGTGACATCATTTCCCTTTCCTGTGTTTTTTCATCATGCTCTGTTTAACTAGCTCAACTTGCTGTCATTCTTTCTCCTGTGAATTTCTCTAACATCTTATTTGGGATTCTCTGAACTTCCTGGGGTTATGTGTATATTTATTTCTCTAGGTTAGGGAAGTTTTCCATCATTATTTCTTCAAATATATTTTCAATTCCTTGTTCTCCACAAAGAAATAATGGATTCTACCAGCACTCTGCCTGAGAGAAAGCTGCCCTCCAGCCCTCTCCTCGAAACCAGACAATTCATTTTCTCCCTGTATGTCCCTGGCACCTTTCAAGCTGCTACCTCAGCACTGGAGCTCAGAGCAATTGAGTTCTTCAGAGAGTAAGTCCATGCACAAGCCTTTTAAGAGGAATTCCAGCCACCTTCTGTCTCGCTCAGCCACAATCTCTGATTGTTTTTACAGCCAGAGTTGTGGGTACCTCTCTTCCCAGCACTAGAATCCTGGGTTGGGGATCCTGATGCAGGACTTGGACCCCTTGTTCTTCTGAGAGAACCTCCATAGCCGAGATATTCATCCCGATTTTTAACCACCAGTCAAGTGTTGAACCAGCCTATTCCATGTCTCCGCCCCTCCTACCAGTCTCAAGACAACCTCTTTTATATGTCCTTAGTTATAGAACTTCTGTTCAGTTAGACTTCACATGATTCTCAATGATGATTTTTCTATAGCTTATTTCTAATTTTGATGTGGTCATGAGAGGCAGTAAGTACAGTTTCTACCTACTCTGCCATCTTGACTGGAAATCTCAATTCTTTTTTTTTTAATTTCACAAATAAGCATGGAGAGTCTCTGTGTGCAGGCACTGAGTTTAATGACCCAAGGAAGGGTACCAAAGTGAAAAAGATATGGTCTTTTAGGACCTCAGAGCATTATAGGAAAACAGGTCCTCTAATGTAGGAATTTGTAACCTGGAAGAAGATGAATGAGGAAAAATATCCTTTTTTTTTTTTTTTACTAACCTTTCATCAAAATTTATCATTTTTTTCAATTATGATGATAGGAACAAATATAAACCACAATAGTATTAGCAGTAGCTGTGACTTTGTCACTGATAGAAATTAAATATTTTATATCACATTACAGTTGTTTCAAACACTTCAAAATACCTTACTACTCATCACTACTTAGAAATGTGAGTTGTTTGTAGGTCTGCTACTAGATCCTCTTAATTAATGTATTAATAAAGAATCAGTAAGTTTATACTACCTTTTGTTATTTCCATATTTTGATAGCTATATTTTAATAAAATTAGTTTCTTTTATAATTTTAAGTATTTTATTTTATGCATTTAGAAACATTATCCTGAGTAGGGTCCATAGACCTTGCTGGTGTGCCAAAGAGGTCCATGGCACACAGGAGGTTAAGATTCCTGGCTCTAATGGCAGGTACAAAGGCCCATGGGTCTAAAATCATATGTTTCCAATTGTGACAAAAGTTCTAAGGAGAATGAAGTTATTTATGAGAATGATGGGAGAGATCGTTATCAGGACTTTCTTAGAAAATTTAGAGTTTACGTTCATCTTAGGCATGGGAGTGGGGTGTTGAGATTACTTCTGAGGGACAAAAAAGATATCTGGGATGGTTTCTTGGAGAAAGTTTAGAATGAGTAAGGTTTTGAAGAATTAATGGTTTTATGAGTTTGGGGGATGGAGAGACTATGTCAGAAGCAGAAGGACCCTTGTTCCTTATAGCAGAAAGAGCTAGAACAAAATTCCTGAGACCAGAAAGCATTTCTGAATCTGAGGGATGGTATCCCTATGATTGTTAGATGGGGGCAGGGATGAAGAAGGTTAAAAAGGGTCAGTGCAGTGAACTGTGAATAGCAATCTGAGGAAGCTGCACTCTGAGACCTTTGTATTACTAAGAACTAATGACTGTTTTCCTTCGGTAACTTGCTCAGGATCTAGATCAACTTTGCATACATCACAGGAGCTCAACAGACTTGCTTAAGGATGTATTTCTCTAACAAAATTCAAAGCACTTTTTCATGTACTGTTTCCCTGAAGAGACTCCTATTAAACATCACTTCTAGCCACACAGACATAATGCCATTGCCACAACACAACCACCCAGAGGTTACCACAGAGAGACGTTGTCAGCATTCTGCTTCAGGGGCAGCTCATCTAAAGTTGCATTTTGCTCTTCTTGGGATAGGTGTGGGGAATGTTTTGGAAGTGTTAAGGAAGAGTATATGAAATTGGTATCTCTTGCATTTTTTCTTCCCATGCACAGGGCTGCTGGATCACTTTGTACCCAGGTGGGCTGGGTCCAGGTTAGCAAGATCCCCAAAGGGCTTTTAGCTCAGGAGACAGGTTGGAGACACTGATCTTCAGGCTTCAGGATATGGAGTTAAGGACTATAAGACAACAATCAGGAACCAAATCAAAACCAAAGCCAGAGAGGCCAGACAAAAGGGACAATATTTCTCACTATGGGCTAGAAACAGAAACAGCAGCACAAGTGTAGAGGGTGCCAATGGAGGATAAGAGGAAGCCCAAGAGATTCCTAAAGACAAAAGACAAAGCCACAAACTTCTTCCAAGAGGGTACTGCATAGACAACTGGGATTGCCTTTGCTTCTTTCATTTATTTATTCATCCATTAATTCATTCAAGGAATGTTTATTTGCTGAGTGCAGACATTTATAAAGTAGCTGTCCCTAAGGAGCTCAATCTAGAAAGAACAGATGGATGCTGAGATACTTCTGACTTGTCAAGAACTGGAAAACTACTCTGGGTCCCAGGGAGCTCCAACGAATGTGAGAGTGAAGAGGAAGGAGCAGAAGGAAGACCATTTTCTGTTCTGGGAGTGAGGTGAAGGTTCTGGGAAGTTAAATCTAGGCTGGGGTAGAGATAGGACAACAGTAAAATGTGACTACAGGCTTTTTTGTTGTTTGTAGCACCTACTGTGTGCTAGTCACTAAGTACTTCATAAAATATTAACTCATCCAATCCTCGGGCAACCATATAAAATAGATTTGATTATTCTCTTCTTTTTCCAAATAAGGAAACTAAGGCACAGAGTCTTCATTGAGTGTCTAGGAAAGTGACCAGACAGAGGCATCCAAACCAGGGGAATGCTGAGTCACACTTATGTCCTGGAATGAAAGTTGTTTTCTGAACCCTCTCCTGGGCCCAAGTACCTAGATTAAGCATAGTGTCTGTGCAGAAGAGTCCTCTTTGCAACACTTTACTGACAGTGATTTCATGCAGACATCTGAGACTGGGGTAGTTGAGTGTCTTCAGCAACAGAACTGGAAGAATGGATTATCTCTAGAACACACTGGAGCTCATAAGAACTTTTTAAGAATTCATCATCCTTCAAACTCCTTGGCCAATTGTGATACACTGACCCCTGAACCTCTAAGAACAGTCAGTTTGCTTCTGCCACTCACATTCAGACATTTGTTCACAGCTGTGTGGGGGATATCAAGTGATTAGTGTGTGCCAGGGACTGGTAGCAATGAGTGAAGCTAGGTTTGGACAGAGTCAAGGAAAGAGTTCTACACTGGGGTAAGTCTGTGACAAATCTGTGACAGAGGAAGAAAGGATCACAGGTGAGCCTCCCAGAGGGATGTGTGAATAGTGGGGAGAATTGGGAAGGCTGCCCAGAGTCTGGCTGACAACACAGAAACTGCAAGCACCATATCAGGGACTCAACCAAGGGCCTCCCAGAGGTGCAGACCTAGAGGAAAGCACCGTTGGCCTGGGCCACTGCCTTTTACTTTGTCTCACTCGCTAGTTTAAAAAATGTATAAGAGTAAGACTTTCCCAAAACAACAGTGTTTTATCAGATATGAGATTAGAAAAGTTGAGAGTCATCAAATACTTGAATGAGCACCAACCATACATCTACTATAAATGGTGTCTCGAATCGCCATAACAATTCCGCAAGGCAGCTATCTCCTGCATCTGTACAGATGAGGACGCTGAGGCTCAGATTAAGTAAATTAACACAACTTCTGGGCAAGTGCTAAAAGGCAGCCACTCTAGGTATGTGTGGCTCAGCAATTTGCTCTAGAAGAAGGAAGGGGGACAGAGTGTCCTCTAAGAGGAACCCAAACACAACTGGGACAGGAACATCATGTAATGCGTTCAGAAGCCAACTTCTTGCTTTGTGTTGATTCATACATTCCTGTGTAATTTCACAGGCTTGTTGCTAATAAATCCAGACCCCTCTGCTCACCTGGATTTAATTGTCTGTGTTGTTGATTTCCAGTGGAGTCACCTGGACCCTGGGTTATGTAGCCTAGGCCTGAGCAAAGTGAACTCTCCCAGCAGCAAGGGAAGAGACCACTGGAGCCAGGAATACTGGACCTGGCCTCACTTTTAATATCTGTAGTCCCTTATTCATGTGACCTTGGGCAAGCCCCCCCACCTCCCTGAGCCTCAGATGCCTTGCTGATCAAATGGTGATGGTATGTCCGATCTCCCCCTCCCCTGGCCTCTGAGGCTTGAGTGAGATCATTTACATAAAGTGCCTGGCACAGTTCTGCACAAGCTCAGGGTTCCCTCTTCTTGCACCCTTCTAGCTTCTGTGCACCCTTTTCACACATTCTTCTAGCTAGATTTCTCAAAGGGAGCCTGAAAGGGGCTGATGGAGGGCTCAGAAGGTATGGTTTGGGAGAAAATTTTAAACTTGGCTCCTTTGCAGCTATTTATTAAGCACCAGTTCTTAGAAAACAAAACAGAAAACAACGCCAACAAAAGCAAAAACAAAAACACAACTCTATGGACTACAAAAGAGGTAAGAAAGAGAGAGAGAAACTCCTTTTCCTTAAATATTTTCTCCTCCTTCTCTTCTGCTGCTACATCTACAACCATTGATATAACAATATGTCTTTCATGCAAGTATGAAAGTAAGCCTCCTCTTCCAGTCTCCCATCATGCATGCAAGATGTGCGGGCAACATTCCATCATGCTGGAGGTCTCAGGCTTTGGAATAGGACTCTTTGAGTTTGGAACTGTTAAAAGTAAAACTAAGGCATATCAAAAATTTTGTGTTTATTTGAGCAAAAATCAATTCGAATCAAGCAATGGCAAACAAACCAGAAGGAGTTAGGAGTGCTCTACTAAAGGAGCCAGGGGAAAGACAATCTCGAGAAGGCTCAGAAGCAATGAAAGAATATTATTTGGTTGGCTATAGCTTAAAACCTAGCTGGTTGTTTGGGATTGGTTGTCCTTAGTGTTTCAATTTCATAACTTGAGGCATTTCCAAGCTTAGATTTTTGGTTTGCTTACATAGGCTGTCAGGGCATTAGTCTCACTGCAGTATAATGACAGCCTTGTTTAATTAATTTAACTAATCCCAGTTCCACAACTAGGGCTGCATGAAGCTAGGTGTGTCATTGAAACTCGCTAAGCTTTAGAATTCTTAATCTGTGTAATTGGGTTGGTCAATAGCCTTTACCTTAAAGGATTATCGTGAGGAGTAAAGGAGAAAGCAGAAGTAAAGCTTTCACGTCAGTGCCTGGCATAATGAGTGCTTAGCATGCACACATTGTCATCGACATTAAGGATTATTGTGGAACCAGGTTGCTTGAATTGGAAGCCCCTGGCTCTGCTGCTAATGAGCTGTGTGACTTCAGGTAGGTTACTTAACCTCTCTGTGGCCCTGTGTTCTCCCTAGGGTTTAATTATCTTATTGCCAGCACTGAGGTGACCTTTTTTACTTTATTTTACTGTCATGACTTCTATAAAATTGTCATGAGATTTAAATGAAATATATGTATTCACTTCATAACATATTATGCATAGTTCTTAGACTATTGTCTGGCACATAGAAAACACTATATAAAGGCTTGCTATTATTATTGTTTAATTTTATCAAGATCATTTTTTCAAGAAATGTGATTTAACACCTACTAAATGCCGGGCAGTGAGGAAACCAAACTATCCTTATCTTCATGGAGTTTACAGCATGCAGAAACAGATAATAAACAAAATAGGATGCTGGGGAAGCAGGCAAGGGGTGTAAGATGTGCTGAAGGTGGGAGTATGGGTTTTATATTTAAACAGGATTTCTTCTGAGTAAGGCCTGAAGGAGATGGAGGTGTCTGGGGGAGGCACACCCCAAGGCAGTCTTAAAAGACAAATGCTATGACAAACCTGGTTCTACCATCATCCAGCTGGCTCAAGATGGATGTCCATCCAAGGTCATGTTGCAAAAGTTGAGTCCTCTGAATAGCCTATCAGTCTCATTAAAGCATAACACTGCAGGGTTTTTTTTAAAGCCTCGCCCCTGCTGGGGTTACCAGCTGTGGAGTGGGGATGCATGGGGGTGCCTTCACTTTACCTGATGCTCACAGCAACACTTTCAGACTGGTGTTATACTGCCTTTTTACAGAAGGCACTGAGACCTAGAGAAACAAGTCATTTGTTCAAAGCCACATAAGATTGCAACAAGGTCTGCCTGACTTCAGAAGTCCTACTCTGTCTACTAAAACACACTCTGTGAACTCTCTTACGCAGGTAGGAATACAGGAAGGGTACTTCAGCCAGCCAGCCACAGTATAAATATTGACTCAGGATAGTGCATATAAAGTGCTTATTTCAGCACCTGGTGCACAGCAGAGGCCATGTCAGTTATTGTCCTTAACCATCTGAGGAGTGTCCATCCAGAATTTGGTGCCCATTTTGGCGTCTCTCCATTCTACCCAGGATACCCCATGTCTGGGGCTGTACTCATTCAGCTTTGCCACCATGACAACCATCCCTCTGTCAGAAACACCCTTCTCTAGCCCGACATATATACCCATGGAGGATAAATTTAGGGTCAGAGATGTATGTTGGGTGGGAGCAGTAAGAAATAGATGACAGAAAGAGATAAAGACAGAGAAAGTCAGAGAGAAAAGGCAGAGATACAGAGAACAGGGAGATCAGAAATGGAAGGATGTCAAGGAGCTGGTGGTCAGAAGCCCTCTGTCCATCTTCTCGATCATTACGTAAAGGACAGGGTGCTGGAGGGAGACCTTAAAGACTCAGTTCAAAACCTTTCTTTGCATTATCTTGCTTTGGAACTCTGAATAAATTCTTATCTCTCTCTAGACCTCAGTTTCCCCATCTATTTATGTTCTTTAAGGCTCCATTCCTTTCTAATAGTCATCGTTTAAGACTTCCTGACTAACCTTCCCTGAATCAGAAGACACTTCCACTCATTGGAAAAACAGAGTTTATTCAGAAAAATCGGTACAATATGTACTACAGGATATCCCTCAGCTCACATCATAGACATGGGATAAACAAATTCACAATAAATTAGGGGGAAGCCAAACCTTTTTCTCCAGAATGGCCCACAGGCCCTTTCAATAGACATATTTCATTATAAATACGACAGTAGACTACTAGGTTTCTTTCAGGTAGGATCAGACAGCCTGGGCCAAGCCAGTTGGACTTTCAGCTATAAGGTAAGATCTGCTCAAATGGAGATTTTTCCCTACAATACCTCAGCTTCAGAGGAAAGAATTTCAAATCAACAGAGAGATGTCGTCAAAAAGACCCTTATTTGCATGAAAATGGGCCTTCTCCACCTCCTTCCTCTTCAAAGTGGGCTGTCTCCTACTGGAAATCTCAGGGCTGTTCACCCCTTAGGGTAATCAGGTTCCTTGTCATCAGGCAGTGGAAGTTCCGTGATGATTCTTGTGAACCCAGGCCAGAAAGATATCCAACTCTCCCAGAGACTTGAGGGCAGCAGACTGGACTTCCAGCTGAAACCAGGGAAATTATCATAGGAACCTGCTGTTCTAGATTTCATAATCATTTTCAAATCACTTTCCCCATGTTCCTGTCCCCATGAGGTGTTCTTTTTATTCATTGATTATATTTGCAGAGTGTACAGACTCAAAATTATTTTTACAATGGGCAAACCAACTTGTTTTTTACAAACAAGTAGTTAAATCATGTCAGCCACTTATAAACAAAATTTTAAATTCTTCATTTTTTTGTCCTCTTTTTCTTTTTCTTGTTTTTCACAGAAAAAAAAAAAACTTGCATTCCTGGAAAGTTCTTCTGCTTATTCTCCTTTTCACATTAGCTTTAACAGGGGTCCCCCAAACCCTAGGCTGCAGACCAGTACCAGCATAGCCTGTTAGGAACCAGACTGCACAGCAGATGAGTGGCAAGAAAGGCCAGCAAAGGAAACTTACAGCCACTCCCCAGCACTAGCATCACTGCCTCAGCTCCATCTCAGATTATCAGGCATTAGATTCTTATAGAAGCACCAGTCCTTGGTGCCAAAACGATTGGAGATCACTGATTTAGAAGGTTTCGATCCCAGGGTAAGGAGAGAGTGTTGTCCCCATTTGACATATTGAAATATCAAAGCCCCTAAGGATCAGTGTCCTACCCAGTATCACACAGCTGGTTGGCAACAGGACTGAAATTAGAACCCAAGTCTCCACCTTTTCATCAGCAGAATAGAGGAGAAGATAAGATTCAAAAAGTCCTGTGGACCAGACGGCTTGGGATCAAGTCCCACCTTCACAACTTAGTTGCAGTATGAACTTAGTTAAGTTACTTAACCAGTTTGTCACATGCAGATGATGGCTCATAGCAGTGTTGTGAGGAATAAATGTGTTAATACCTCTAATGTGCTTAGAACAATACCTGGCTCATAGTAAGAACAATATGACTCTTGGCCATTGTTATAACAATATTCTGAAGAACCTCTCTACAAAGAAGCAGAGTTCTGAACAGACTCCCTACCTCCATGCTATTCAAAGCATTGGCATCATTTAGGAGTGTGATCTAAATGAAGAATCACAGGCTTCATTCAGACCTACTGACCCAGAATATGCATTTTCACAAAAATCTCCATACAATCCATATGAGAAGCACTGCTTCTACCTCCGCCTGTATATGAGATGTATATCTATGTCTACACGAAGAACATGCTCTTCTGAACCACATGAAATGTTCATGACAATTACAGGCCACAGTGACATCTGGCAGGTAACATGTTTCTTGCATAACCACTTCTGAGTCACTGGGGATCTTTGCTCCCTCTGTATTACCCCCATCTGAAACAGTACGTGCTTTCCCTCAGAATTTAACACAAGTTAGGTCTAATATGTGAAGGCATAAGAAAATGATGTAGGAATGATGGGAAGAGGAACCCAGGAAGTCAGCAAATGAGATAAAACCAACACACTGTTTGCGGACACATAGAATTGGGAAGGTCTACAATGAATACCTGTTGAGTAAATGAGCAAATTTGAGTGGCAAGGAAGCAGAAAGGCCGGCATATTCTCGATCAAGCTCCTACTTGTCATTTCCACCCTCCCCATCTGTTTCCCTGCCCTTACCTGATTATAGTTCTCGTGGATGATTCTGGTTGCGTTGGTGACTTCCTGCCCGCAATGACACCGTCTCTGCTCTTGCTGTGATAAAGTGAGGGCAGCACGGATCAGAGGACCTTTCCACCCTGGCCAGCACTTTCAACTAACTAAATCTCCGCATGGAGTGACATTTCCCCTTCCTCCCAAGGTGAGAGTCAGGTGAATAAACTCAGGCTGGAGCAGCAGGGGGAGCAGGGTCTGTTTGTAGAGTCACCCTCTGTTTGAGCAGGGCTTTTGCTTGTTCTAGATTGACAGCCCACCAGACTGGAAGAGCCAGGAAAATCCTGCCAAATCTGTCTTGTCACCACTCAGTGAATGCAGCACCCCGCAAGGTAGGCACTAAATAAATATTTGTTAGGTTATTAATTAAATAATTGATTCATGAATCTTAATGTAAGCGGGACAGGGGTCATGACTTCTAACAATTTTAGAATCGAAGGCACAGAGAGGTAAAGTAACTTACCACAAAGTCACACAGAAAATCATTGGCAGGGATGGGGCTAGAGCCCAGGACTTCATTGGCTTGTATAAGTTTGGTTTTATTTCTGATGTTTAATTTTAATAGATACCAAGGAATTCATAGGCTATCCTTCAGGATAGGCTATACCAGGGAACCACCCAGAGGTTAATTGGTATGGAAACTCCAAAGAGCCAGAAACAAAAAAGCTAGGGGTGTGCCTATGATAAGCCTGTAATCTTTGGCATGCCACTCTCACAGGGCAGCCCTGGGATCACATAAGGAGTACTTTGATTAAGTCATCACCCCAGGAGAATTATCCATGAGGAAACCTGAGTCTCGTGAGGTGTTGGTAGAGAGAAGCCCTGGGCAGGGAATGATCACAGGAAGAGGTTCCTGACAGTTCTCCCTGTGGACAAGAAGGGCAGGGAATGTCCTTTGACTCCAGGAATGACTTCAGAAGGCCAGCTGGAGCCAGCATATTCTGGGCTCTCCCTGGGGCAGACGGAGAACAGATGCTTGGAGTTTCAATATGGTGACTCACACATTGCTGCAGAGCCTTCTGCATGTAGAGGAAAGAGTTGGCAATGCTGCTAATTTTTCTCAAGACTTGGGGGTTCAGCTCCTGATGGTCCTTGAAAACCCTGTCCACGTAAAATGCCAGAAGGTTCTTGGCCATGCAGCATACATCTAAGGGCTACAGACACAAATTAGAGAAAGACCCAAGACTCTTTTCTCACTATCTTAGAGACCAAAGCAGCCTATTTGCATAAAAGCAGCAAGAAGTGAGATAACTAAAAGTCACTTTTAAAATTCATATTGGTCTCAGAATATTCACCTCCTTTAACCACATCAAAGCTACTTATGATGAAGGCACTAAGGAGAGATTGCAGTTCACCCTTTTCTAATTATATAGGTCCAGGAGATTAACAGTGGATGGAACTCGGTAGTAGACTAGAATTCTCTCTACAGTATCCCCAACATGTCATCAAAAACTTCTGCTTAAACTCTTCCAGGAATCAGTCATCTTCCTTTTGAAAGAACCAATGTCCGAGCAGCTTTCTTAAAAAGTACTCCCTTATATTGTGCTGAAGTCTACCTCTCTGTAATGTCTCCTATCCTTCAACATGGATTTATTCAATAGCTATTTCATGCCAGGTGTGTGCTGGGCATATATTCTTTTTATTGCAATGACATTGTGTTTATCTTGGCCACTGTGCTTGGCTCTCCTCTAGCTTGTCCTTTTTAAACTGCAGGGAATCATTTAGATGAAGCTGGGATTAGTAAGAAAGGAAACTGACAGCTGCGGAAATGCCTACATCTGGGCAACTCCACAGCTGGCAGAGCGTAGATCTCTCTAAGGGAGGGCTCCTGAATTCCCAGGGTACAGCTCAGAGCAGCTGGCCAGGCTGAATTTCCTTCTAGCATTTTGCACCCCACCCTGAGAGTCAGTGAGTTATCTTGCAGGAGATTTACAGCTCAGTCTGAGAAGAGAAGGATATACAGCAGGATAGTGCATTCGTCTTTATTAGCATTAAAGCAGCAAAACCTCCTTGACCCCATGGGTAGCTTTTCCTAGATAGCAAATTTTACTTGCAACACAAAAACCCTTCTCTTCTATTGTTCCTGCTAGTTCCCTTAACCAAAGGGGCAAAAGCTTGCACTTTTGTTTTAATCAGGGAGAGAAGGAAGGAGGGGGGAATATAATAAAGATCTGCATCCTCATCGATTCCTTTCCTCATGCCACAGCTATTTCTAGACCTTGAAAGGACAAGAATCTGGAGACAAGAGGAACGAGATGTGACTAATCTTGACTCAACCACTAACTAGTCATTCTCCCTCACAAACAATTAATTTGCTCATTTGAAAATGATGATTTTGGAATAAATAGTCTTGTAAAGTTGGCTAAAATATTTATTAAGAGGCTACATTTGTTTACCACAAATAAATCAGGCCCAATGCTGCCTAGGAAAATTATCCTGTGCAGAGAAGCCCAAGGATATACCTTATACTCTGTCATATCAATATTTGAAAAATACTGAATCTTTCTAGAATTCTTATAGGGACTGGAGGAGCTCACTTTCAAAGGCAGTTCTCAGGTGCCCCTTCTATAAAGTGAATTACCACCTTGTAAGCCAACTGTTTTGTAATACATATACTCTTATCACCTCTCATCAGGACAATTGGACTGATCTCCACAGTAGCTTCCCTGTCTTGAATTGTAAAGAACATCATCAGGTTGCCTTTCTAAAAAGTATTGTGGTCATACAGCTTTTGGCTCAAAAACCTACAGCGTTATTTACAGTGGCCAAGACATGGAAGCAACCGAGTGTCCTACAATAGATGATTGGATAAAGAAGCTGTGGTACATATATGCAATGGAATATTACCCAGCCATAAGAAAAGATGAAATACTGCCATTTGCGACAACATTGATGAACCTTGAGATAATCATGCTAAGCAAAATAAACCAGACAAAAAAAGTTGAAAACCACATGATATCACTTATATGTGTGATATAAACCTAAAAGTGACAAACAAAAAGAACAAACAGAGACTCATGGATATGCACTATAGACTAGTGGTTACCAGAGGGGAGGGAGAAATGGGAGATGGGGGAGATAGATGGGGTAAAGGAGGTCAAATATGTGGTGACAGAAAGAAATCTAACTATGGGCAGTGAACACGCAATGCAATATATATACACACACACACACACACACACACACACACACACACACACACACATGCCTCACTGTTTAATTTATACCTGAAACTTACTGGATTTTGTTAACCAATGTCACCATAATAAAATTTAAATTAAAAAAAAAAAAAAACCTGGAGGGACTCCCTGTTGGCTGTATTAGAAGGCCAAGTCTCAGCCTGACATTCAAGGTTCTTAGTAAAAAGACTCCAATGTATTTTTCTACTTCATGCTCTAACACTCACCTTCAGATCCCTCACACTATGTTCATTATTTTACACACTTGTCATCCTATTCTCCTTAAACCTCTTTTTTTTATTTACTAACCCACAACCAACCCAGCTTTCAAGTAACTGGTCACTGGTCATTTTCTTGGCATCCCCATGATTCCAAAATCACTCTAAGTCATAGAACATGTGGCACCTCAATCTCTAGGTAAATGATGCTTCTTTAATTTCTCTCAGGCACTTTTTTTAAATTTAAATGTATTGGGGCAACATTGGTTAATAACATTATATAAATTTCAGGTGTACAACTTTATAGTACAACATCTGTATACTCTATTGTGTACTAACCACTGGAAGTCTAGTCTCCCTCTGTCACCATATATTTGACTCCTTTAACCCTCTTTGCCTTCCCCCAACCCCCTTCTCATCTGATAACCACCATTCTGTTGTCTGTATCTATGGGGATATAAAACAAAAAGCAACAAACAAAAAGTAAACCTCACAGATACAGATAACAGAATGGTGGCTCCCAGAGGTTTCAAAGTCCCTGAGACACACATCAGTTGATTAATGAGAAGCCAAGACTGTTTAGAATACACTGGAGACTAGGAAAGAGAAGGGGACAGGGTGAGGATTTCTTTCTCAGCCCAGGCCACTTTATCAATACAGAAAAGAACAGACACAGTCCAATACCTTAACGCTGTGTAGGATCTCCAATGTAGACAGGATGGTAACATTTTGGAAGGTGTCCTTAGCTTGCTACGGAGGAAATGTAAGTGATGAGTATTCCACACCTTCCTGAGACATAAAAGATCATGAGAAGGAACTTGCTCTTCGGGTTAGGATGTAAGATGAGGCAAGCCCCTTTGCCCACACCTTCACCCAGAACCCATACTCACGATGGCTCCTTTGATTTCTCGGAAACTCTCTTCTATATGGTGCATGTCCATGGAAAGCAGACATCTTCTGAGACTTCGGGTGTGCACTGAGCACAAGAAGAACATTGCGCCCAGGAACCAGAGGGAAACACGCTGTGCCTTCATGTTCTGCAGGAAGGGTGGAAGTCAGCTGCCCAGCCAAGAGCAGAGAGCAATGAAAGAGACCCCTGACTGAGCTCCCCTTTGGACCTCACAGGGCAGGCTGGGTGGCTACCAAGACAACAGACTCAATGCCTGTGGAGTTCAGGGGTATGTGTCTCCTCCTCTGGTTTTCTTGAATCAATTAGATGTGTCCTTTCCCCTCCCCCCATGTCCCCACCTCCACATAAAGAGGCACAATACAGTGTTCTCTCAAGTCCCAGGGAGTGTGTGTGTATATCACTCTATTATGACTCAACACAGCTCACTTCATCAGCAGGGGTTAAAAGCATTTTTTTTAATCAATTAAATAAGAAAAACAGGGTTGGTAATCCACCCTAGGAATTAGGCAACAGATCTAAAAAACCATGAAAGCACATTTGGCTTTTTCTATTTGCCCCCAAAATAGGCAACACCCTTTTATTACAAACCCCTGCTCTGTATCTGCTTAAAATCATTTGTTTGAAGCCAGTTATGAAGATGGTACCTTCTGGAGAAGATGAGAAAAAAAGGCACAAGACATCTCCTAATAACCAGCCACAGTGAAGAGAAAGAGGACCGCTATTCCTGCAGAGGGCAAGTTGGGGGCTTCCCCTGTGTCCTCCCACTGAGCTGGGGCAGGGGATGGGGTTGGGGTGGGTGATGAGAAACATGTTTGCAGCTAGTTGATTCCCAGGCAAGGCCAGACCCAGAGATCTTTGCTGGCTCTTCTAATTCTCTCACTCTTTCTGCTCGGTCCTTCTCTGCCTCCTTCATTTAACCACTTTAAACAGCATCGTAGAATACACATTGAGAAAAGTGCACAAAATGTAATGATGCAGCTTGTTGAGTCCTCTTTCTCTGACTTCTCCCAGCACTAGCCCAAGTTTCACAAACAGGGCTTCCTTGGCCTTAAAGATAAGTCTTGTAATGCGTGTGAATACACCAACCCTCTGTCCAGCATCCTCCGTGTTGTCCACTGAGCACTCTCACTTCCAGCTGCATGTGTGCTGAGGTTTGTGTAGTGTGCGTGGCAGCGGAGCGGGGGGAAGCACTGAATACAGAAGCTAGCTGAGGAGGCTGCAGAGCGCACGCACCCACACTTCCTACTTATAATTACAGTTGCTCTAACTACAATGCACGTATGTGCAAGTGTGTGAGCCCCAACTGCCCCCTTCCCCACCACTACCCTCCAGATGTTTTTTTAGGATTCTTGGGCTCTTCTCCAGAAAACTAAGAAATAGCAAATCCTGTTTCATAAATCATTTTGCCTCATTTCTCTTTGACAAAGCCTCACTCCCAGTGAGAGAGCAGGTGTATACTGGAACCTCAAGAACATAGAGCCCACTGGCAGGGAAGTCTATAGAGTCCCCCAGAGCTCTATCCCATCTAAAGGCAGCTGGGGAGGTGCTAGAAAGCCAAGTGGCCAGGAAGAGAGCACAGTTTTTCTTCTGACAAGATAACAGTTGGAAGCTTTGGGACATTGCCTGCTTGTCCTATGCCAGGACGAGAGCGAGACATCTTGCGGAGGAGAAAGATGCCTTCCTTAGCTTGGTGAGGCGATTCCAGACATTCTGGCAGATTCAAATAACAGTACTAGCTAACATTTATCATACATGCCACATGTGTCAGACACTGTGCCAAGAATTTTACATAATTATTTAATGCTCACAATCACGCTGTGATGTAACTTCTGTTTCTATCTCTGCTTTACCAAAGAGGGAGCAGAGATTCATAGAAGTGAAGTAACCTACCCAAGGTTCATGGCCACCACGTGGCAAAACCAGAACTAGAAGGCAAGCAGGCTGGCCTTGAGCCTCCTCTCCTTACCTCCACGCCATCCCACTGACAGCTCTGCTCCCTCTGGGACCTCAACTAGAGAGCCAAGCAGATCCCTTTATATCAGACGAAAAGAAATGTTGTTTCTGATTGGGTTGACTGAATTGGTGGTGCTCAATTTAAAAAGAGTTTTAAAAAGATATTTAACACTGCAAAGGATTTAAGATAAATTATGAAGTGCCCAGCATAGTTCCTAGAATAAAAAGGTTATAGTAAATGTTACATTCTCTCTACTTCCTTTTCTTCTCTCCTTCCTTCTTTTCCATTCTCCATCTCTTGTTATTGAGAATAAGACACCAGAAAGTTCACCCTCTGTGTGAAGCACCCATCCGCATTTTACAAAATACCCAGCACCTGGGACATCATAGGCCATAGGCAATGGTGAAGGAAGTGGGCTAGGATGAAGATAAATAAAAACCTCTGATGGAGGCTGGCATGAGGCTCACCTCTCCCCAGGTACTTGAGTTGCTCCTGTGTCTTCTCTCTCAGTTTTCTTTGCCAGTTAGGAAGAGATGGTTGCTTTTATGCAGGTTGATAAGAGGAAATGCTGTCAAGGACTACTGGGTGGGTCCACCTTTGGGAGATTGTTTTTCCCTTGTTTCCTTAGTATCTCATTTCTTTAATTGTTTTCTTTTCTTTCTTGTGTGAAATATAGCTGATTAATCATTATTAAGATGTGCTTCTTTTTCTGGGTCTTGACATGCAGTTTCTAGGAAAAATAAAGTCCTCATCACCATGCAAATGAGAATTTCTTGCAATTCTATGTCCATACAAAAAAATCCAAGTTAGGTCACTTTCCTAAGAGCTGTGCAACTGTACCCGGAAGGCAAACTCAGGAAAGCACTCTCCTGACAGCCACACCCTGCAAGCAGCCAGGCCCATGAGACTCTGCAGGTGCCAGTAACTCCAGCATACTCTACCTGCCCAATGCCTCGTACAGCAGTTGAGTACCTACCAGGTGTCGGACACTAGCTAAATGCTTTACATGCATTATTTTGTATAACTTCATGGGGAACATTTTTTTTCCCTCAGAATGTAAGAATTTCTTTGGACATTACCTTATTCCTTTTTATCTTATCCCTGGAGGGCCCTTTCATTCTCTACTAATGCCGAGAGAGAAAATGAGACTGGAAAGTAGAGGGGTTTGAGAACAGAGCTGGGAACAGAGCCTGGAATCCTTGTTCTTGGGCCAGAAGACCCATACCTAAATTATTTTTTTACACAAACTCTAAATCATTTCCTCCCCAAACACAAATTCTCAAAATAAACAGAGCTTGTTTTTAACAAATGAAGCAATTCTGGGTTGGGATGCAATTACAAGAGACCTGACAGGCCCTTTGGACAACAGGCTAGTCCAGCAGGCTGGAGAAAACTCTGCTCTGTAGCCAGACTGGGGAGGCAGAGTCTCTCCTGGCAAGGAAGGAAGGACAGGGAGGGAGGTACAAAGGAAAGGAGCCCCAGGGTTTTGGAGGTCTAGCATCTTGGGCAAAATGAAACAATACATATTGAAGGAACATAGATCATAGTAGTTACAAGGTAGCTCTGGGTTTAAACTCTGTCTCTCTTCCCTCTGTGAGACACTGGGCAAGCTGCTTAAGACCTTTCTGAAAAGTTATAAAATAGGTAAAATAAAATGTAAGGATTTGAATGAGTTAATGGAGTTGATCCATAGTTAGTGCTCAATAAATATTATTTATTTGGATGTTGTGTGCCAGTCACCTGGAATGGCAGAGACATCTTGAGTTAAACATAAGTTCTCTACTTCTTCAGGGGAGAGAAGAAAGAACTTGAGTCCAGAAATACCGCTAGATCCCCACTCCTGCTTCCCCAGGGGAGCTGGGTGCTGTTTCCCCATCAGAGTCAGAGCTGCCTGGCTCATAGTTCACAGACTTTGGTCTACCCCCACATGTGAGAGGATTGCATCACTGTCTGTGCTGACTCTCACCCCCACCTATATCCCCTTGAGCTCAGACTGTATGTTCTGACCCAGCTTTCATTTCAGGGCAAAGATGTCATATTAAAAGGCTCACAGAGGGAAAAATAAATGAGATGTTTTTATAGCTCCTATCCAGCATGCAGGGTATCATGGTGGCTGGGACTACAGCTCTGGAGTCAGCCCAACCTGGGATGAATGCTTCTGCCCGCTATGGCTGTCAGGCTGAAGGCAAGTCAGTTTATCTGTGCCTCCGTTTATTCACCTGCAAAATGATGCCAGGTAGGCACGACGTGTACATTAAATGATTAAGCCCTTAACACAGTGTCTGGCACGGAATGAGAAATTAGAAAGTAATAAACTTTGTTATTGATTTTACAGCCCCTAAATTGGGAAGAAGGAACAATAAAACATGATTTCTCCTTACCTCAACCCTTGCTGCCTAACACTTACAATAAAAAATAAGAATAAAGGTTGAGATGGAATGGCATCCCTTTCAGGACTGCAGTCAAACTGTAGATTTGATCCTTATGTGTTGGGTCACATCTAACCTTAGAATTGGATCTTCTAGAACCATTTGGCCCATCATCAGGATACGAGAGTTTCATTTTCCATTTGTTAAATGGGGAAGTAGAAAGAATATGAAGGAAGACCAGAGAGTCAGAATGAAGAATGCTCTGAGTGACAGACGTGTGCTGAACACAGTTCTCTCTCACTATCCACTCCAACATCATGAATCATTCATAGTGGTGCCAGGACAATATTCTCTCCATAAAAGAGTAGGGGCTGCCCACTCCTAAGTGTAAGTCCTGGAGTTCAGATGAAAACTAAGCCAGGCATTGCACAACTCCAGAGGGCACCATGCCTACTGCTTTTTATGAGAATGAGACTCCATGGAATTGACCAAAGTGTGGTCCTACTCAGTGATCTGAATTAAGTAGATTAGGTCTATGTGAATAATTTCAGTTATATTAAAGGAAGAACCCGTCATTGTGAGGACTATACAGCACTAGAAAGTGTCATAGAGAAAGGAGCTGTAAAAGAAAGAAATCTTAGCACTAATGAATGTCTATTTATTTGGGAAGTCAATAGGGACTTAAAAACAAAAAGAATATAATTATCAAAGGTCTTGGTTAATATATCTGTATTATAATGATATATTTGAAATTTTTATATAGCTTTGAAAATAAAGCAAAAACGGTAAATTTCCAAATTTGGGGGAACCTTAATCCTAAAAAGTTTCTCCTCTGTTTGAGATTCATAAATGAGAGTCAGAAAAGGAGGCAGAGAGAACCCAATTCAAAATTCCCATTACAGCAATGGCCAAGTGGTCCTGTGAACCAACCCTACCATCACATAGCAAGGAAGTAGCATGCTCTTCCCTAACCTCAATCTCCTGACTTCCAGCCCAGTGCCCTTTCTCACCCCACACTGCCTTTTCATCTCAGGATCAGGTGGCGTGGAATGGAACATAAAGCTTTGGGGAACCTCAAGCCTGTTTAGCAGGACAAGTGACGTAACTCTCCCAAGCCAAGCTGTTCTGACTTGCCTTCATTCAGGAAGTCAATGACTTGAGGAAATCCAAACTGGCCGCCCCTGTACTGGTGAGCAGGGAAGTACAAACCCACCTGGGGTGCCTGTGCTACACATCAATCTGAACTTCCTTTCTCCTTTTTCTTCCATGGGGCTCTCAGTCAAGGCCTGCTGACCTAGGGCCACAAATGCTCTTTGACAATCTTATGTCAGTGGGTTCTGTGGCTCAAATGCCATGAAACAGCCCTTAGAGAGACAGGGGAAGGGGAGCTGGAGATAAGTAATGGAAAGAATCCAAGCATTTGCCTGCCTCTCCTGGATCACTGACCCGATCTCAGTCTCAAAGACCCATCCTCTCCCAGGCAGCCAGACTTCCTAAAATGTCAACCCAGTTTTGGTGCTCCCCAGCCTAAAACTCCCAGCATGGCTCCCAGGGGCCTCCAGGATAAAGGATAAGCCCCTTCCCATGGGAACTCTAAACCCATCATAATCCAGACCTCGTCCATATCTCCAACCTCATCTCTCTCAATGAGCCCCCCACACCTAGAAAGAGCTTCCCTTGCTTTCCTGCCTTGCAAACACCTACCGAACTTTCAAGACTTAGCTGCAGTGTGACTTCCTTTGTGAAGTCTCTCTTCCCTTCCCTCTGTTCCCCTTCCCTCCTCCTCCCTACTCCAAAGAGCACTGTACCCATTGCCTTCTACTGTAAAGAGGCTGCATAATATTGAGTAGAGTGTGGCCCTACTGAGTGATCTGGATCAAATAGATTAGGTCTATATGAATAATTTTGATCCCCTATTCCACCCTGATTGAGATTCCTGCTGTTCCCTTCATATTCCTATCAGATGGATATAAGATGCCCAATTGACTTTGAATTTCAGATAAACACATTTCAATGTTTACCCATCTGGAATTCAAAGTAGACTCATTATTCTGTATTTTTGTTTGCTAAATCTGCCAACTCTGCTCTAAACCCTCTACAGACTTTGACATCAGCCAGGACCAAACCCAGCTTGTTTATATGGCACCTATAGCTCATGGGTTGCTTCTTAAGAAAAGAAATTTTAAAATAGAAGTACAATTTAAAGACAAAAGTGAGTATTTACTTAGAATGAGGAATAAATCACAACAAATTGCAAATTTTTCAAGGCTGACAAATATCACAAACACCACAAAATTCAGAAAAACAACTCGACACCTTTATAAGTTAACTACCTGGCACCTCTGTGTTTGCTTCTTCAATGACAGTGATTTTTTAACTCGTATTTTCTATAAAGAGAGTAAAAAAAATTAATAAGTCAGTCTTTCCTCTGGCATAAGTGTTCAAAATTGGGTTTTTGTTAGAATTCATAAATTATGCTACTCTACAAACACAGAAACTGATCAATTCTGCTTCATGAGATTCCCATCGAAAGAGAAAATAGCATATGATTCATTTCCAACCATATATATTGCATTAAGTAACCTTTCCATTTTGACTAGATTTTAATAAAAACCAAATCTGTGGCTTCCGATTTTACACGTCTAATGCCTGGAAGAATCTTCGACGCACTTCCGTCTGGTTCCATACAGTACAAACCTTGCTTACTTCCACTACCCACACACTTCCAGTAATCAGAGTCAGCACAGCACATAGGAGGAGTGTTTCTGGGTGCCATTCTACACGAGATGAGTACCCATATCCTAACCACACACACATGTGATTACAATCCAGGTAAATATAGTTCTCTAAAGGCCAAATGCATTCCAAGTCAACTACTCTTTAGCCAGATTTCCTAGATGTTGTGGCCTCTCTAATGTCACCTGACTTGAGAGCAAACGTGACAGAGGGAAGTCAGAGTGAAAAAGGACACTGATCTTAATTAATTAAGGCTAACATAGTAAATTTTACAAGGACATATGACATGTCCAGGGACTTGAAAGGAGCCCACACTGGTGAGGGGCCCCAAATTTAAACTTTCTTAGCTAAACAGCAAATCCCCCCTGACCACAGACGCTACAATAATAGATTGTATTTATTTGTATTTTCTAATTTAATTTTTATTTTTAATCAAAGATTTCCACGTATATAATTTTAGAAGGCATACACATGATGAAACACTGTGTTCAGTTGTTTCGGTTTGCTCTACCCTTCTATCCTATGCCTTGTAAGCAATATTCAGCTTTCTCTTCTGCTATTAGCCCCATAACTCTAAAGAATTAGAAAAAATGAAAGCAGGTCTAAATGTTTTATGTGCCTCTCATTTCATTATCTTATGTTTCTCATGGTCACACACTCAAAATTTATAGACAGAAGAAACTAGACTAACAAGAAGTATTAGGCACGTATATCCACCCGGGTACTAAATGAAGAAGCACCTATATTCATTATCTCTTTTAATCTTCACACCTGCTCCAATAGGAAGACATGATTTTTTGTGTCCATTGTTGTAGACAAGGAAGCTGAGGTGTAGAGCTGTCAAATAGCTTGCCCAAGGGCACCCAGGGAGGAGGTAGGTGGCAGAGCTGGATGCGATCTCGGTAGCCAGACTCCAGCACCACCATCCTTCACTCTGTCAGAAACAAAGGAGTATCCAATCCAGCCTCCTCGTTTCCAGGTCAGGAAACAGCAGAGACTCAGAGAGAAGTATCTTGCCCAAAGCCACACAGCTGAATAGTGGTGGATCAAGGACCAGAACCCATATCCCTGAACTCTCGGTCTAGCGTTCTTTTCATCTGCACGCACTTTGTCACCTCCTCAGACTTCAAACCTTCTTCCCACAAAAATAGACATTTCTTTTCTTCAAGCAAGTAAAAAGCAGAGCATAGAATGGTTTAGAGTATGGTTTGAAAGCATCCTTCCCAAACAACAAATCCAGGCATGTGAACAGAAACTGTGATTCTTTGGAAATTGGATATGGTTTTTCCCTTATTGTTAAATGAACCATGACACCTATAAAAGAGCTGCCCCCATGTGCACGAGGAACCTGGGAGTTCCTGGGGAGAGCTCCACCACAGGAGACCAGGGAGGAGCAGGAGGTCAGGCTGAAGGCTGCCAGCTTACCGTGTCATTAGAGTAAATGAGCAGCAGAGCAACAGCAGAGCAACAAGATGATGAAACCACCTTGCATTTGGGGTTTCCTTGAGGAAATCCCAACCATTAGCAGTCTCTACTGGGGTGGTGCCACCCCAGCTCTTGGGGTCCTGTCCATTTAGAAAGCTAGAGGCTTCACTGGGACTTTCTTTTCTGGACTTCCTTTTCTGAACTTTCTCCCCCTGGGTTGGCTAAGCCTCCCTCCTCTTCCAGGTACAGGTTCACTCAGTCTGGCATGCTGAGTAGGAGCCAGCTGTCAGCTTCTCTCAGCAGTGAGCTAGAATTTTCAGCTTAGGGCTCAAACTTAAAGATGTAATAGTTCTTCCAGGAACACTTCTCTGCCAGCCTCGCGGCATTCTTTGCCCCTCAGTCTCCCCTCGGCACTTGTGGATGTATTTGTGCTCTGTTCACTTTCACTTTGTGCCAGCTGGGGCATTCTGAAATCTCTCTCCCATCAGATTTGATGCTTAAGGAGGACTGAGACTGTGCCTTCCCCATTCTAACTAGTGACCAGATGGCTCCTTTGTTAAATCAACCTTTTAGTTTGAGAATCTAAGGTCAAGTTTTTGCCTGGATAGAAACTCCATGATGGCAGGGATCTTACACATCAAGTTAATAATTTTACTTCCAAAATGAAGCACATAGAAGGACTCCATAAATGTTTATTGAGTGAATAAAGGAACGACAGGGAATGAAAGGCATAAACAATTTCATAGTTCTTTAGTGTCTCTGCACACCCACCTGTACAGGATTTTGGTGAGTTTAGCATGAACAGCTTGCCTGCTAAACTAGGTGCCTGGTTCTTTAGTTCCCCTTAGGTGAAGCCCTTCCATAGAAAAATCAGAGGGTTCAGACCCAGAGGGTTTGTATGCTTCTCTCCCAGTGTCCAAAACTATCAGCTCCCAGGCAGGATTAGAGACAGGTACCAGAAGGAAAAAAATAATTCTAAACATGACATTTTATTAATATTAAAGATTTATCACACAGAAAGAGAGAAAAAATCAATTAGGCCAACTATATCAAAGTAAAATGAATTATTTGCACAGTGTCTGTGAGGAGCAATAACACTCAGGCACACTTGAGGTGCCAGAGTAACTTACTGTCCCTGAAGCTTTTCTTGTAATATGATGAATATTTAAACACAGGAAAAAGTTAATCATACACAGCCTACGGATCCAAGAAGTCTGATTCATTCCTTCGAGAAACTGATGAAACATATAGAATGACCCCCCAAAAGTACAAATACACAAAACTTTTCCTTCTGATATTCATCTGTGAACCTTTAGGAGCCCATCAGTTCCATACTAAAAATCTGAAAAGACTTGGACTTGGGCCTAATTTTGGTACTTGTTGGCTATATAACTTTGAACAGGTCAACCTCTCTGTACCTCAGTTTCCTCATCTGGGGAAATGCGAGTGATAATTCTTGTCCTGCCCTCCTGGGTGAAAAAAGTGATGAGACTAAGGAGTACAAATTGGTAGTTACAAAATAGTCATGATAATGTCAAGTATAGCATAGGGAATATGGTCAATAACATTATAATAAAAATGTAGATAGTGTCAAGTGGGTACCAGACTAATCGGGGGATCATAAATTACATAAATGTCTAACCATTATGCTGTACACTTGAAACTTATAAAATATTGAATGTCAACTGTAGTTGAAAAGTAAAAAAGTTTTTTAAAATTCTGTTTACATATGTGAGGGACAATTAAAATACAGGGAGGGGCATTCATCTAGAAAGGAAGAGTTGCCTTTTTTCTCTACCTATTTACCTAAGAGCAGGTTACAACTCGCTCAGCGATGGAAGTCCCAGAAACAATGAAAGGGATCTGAAGCCAGAAGGGAGCTGCTCGCCTAGTCTTTCCGTTGGGTTTGTTCAGCCTAGTCCTGCCTGTAAAAGTGTCTTCCCAGGTCTCTGGGCGTCAATCATTCTCCCATAGGAAGAAGGAGGGGCGAATGTTCTCTGGCTCCCATAGATCTACAGTCCCACAGCGATTGGCAAAGCCAAGTGATGCTGAGTTAGGGAATGAGCACTGGGCTTAGGGTGACCAAACATCCCGGGTGGCCCGGGATGGAGGTGTTTCCTAGGACAAAGGACTTTCAGTACTAAAGATGGAAGCGTCCTGGGCAACAGATAAGTTGATCACTTCAAGTTGGACTGAGAAAGACAAGCTGAGTTTTAGTTCTGGCTCTGCCACTTTAGTTGTGTGACCTTGGGCAAATCCCATAAGGCTATCTTCTATTAGCCTCAACTTTCTCATCTAGAACATGGGGCAAATGAAAATGAGATGATATGATATAGAGAACATCTTCTAGTTGAAGGGGGAAATTCAATAAATATTCTTTAACCTAAAAAATTCTTTAACCTGAGGCTGGCAGAGAAGCATCGGGAACACAACTCACTGAGAAGAGACTGTGCTTTCCCCTTCTTCCTCAACCCTCACTACATAAAGACCATCTGCCCATCATTTCATACTCTCCAAAGCATTTTCACACATGGTATTGTATTATACTCAAAATTCCACCAAAATAGGGAAGATAGTCTTATCTCCTTTTTCCAGATGGGAACCTGAGACTCAATGATTAGAGAATCATCATGCCACCAGGCAGAGCTAGAACTCTAACCTAAGCACCTTGGCTCTTAGTCTAGGCCTCTTGCACCAAGACCACTCTCCTTCCCTCCCCCACGGGGCAGCTGCTAGAGCTCCCTTCAACATGGGGGCCCAGGCTTCTGGAGACAAATACTCCACTGATATCAAGTGGCAGAGTGAGGACCAGGGGAAGACGGCCCACCCTCAGCACACATACTCGTGATCATTTCTCAGCACCACGAGATTCAGAGCTGAGCATATTCTTTCCCTCTCCTTTTGGAGCTCTAACTTGCTTCAGTCAGATGTTTCTTTTTATAAAGATATTTTTATTTAAGTATACTTGATATACAATATTATATTAGTTAGTTTCAGGGTACAATATAGTGATTTGACATTTTTATACCTTACAATGTGGTCCCCCCACTAATTCTAGCGATCATCTGCCACCACATAAACTTATCACAATATTATTGACTATATTCTCCTTCACCTTTGTCTCCCATCCCCAACCCTCTCCCCTCTGGCAGCCAGCCCTTTGGTCTCTGTTTCCATGAGTCTATTTTTATTTTGTGTTGTTTGTTCACTTTTATGTTTTTTTAGACTCTACATATAAGTGAAACTGTGCAATGCTTGTCCTTCTCTATCTGGCTTATTTCACTGAGCACAATACCCTCTAGGTCTATCTGTGTTGTCACAAATGGCAAGATGGTGTGTGTGTATGTGTGTTTGTGTGCGTGCGCGCACATATCACATCTTATTTATCTGTTCATTTACTGATGGACACCTAGGTTGCTCCCATATCTTGGCTTTTGTAAATAATACTGCAATAAACATGGATGTACACATATCTTTTCAAATTAGTATTTTTTTTTCTTTGGATAAACACCTAAAAGTAGAATTGCTGGGTTGGATCCTTCTTAAGTTAAGAAAGCAGGAGCTTCATCCCCATGGCCCGTGCTCTGAGAATTCCCCTTTAGGAAGCAGACTGTGAGAAGTTCAGGGGCTCTGGGGGGCTAAGAAGGAAGTGGGAAGAAGAGCAGAAGCACAGGCCATGCCCTGCATTCTTGTCCTTCAGTTACATCTTCTCCCTTCCAGACAATGCATAGTGTTGTCTGTTTAATAATGCTTTCTCTTTTTTAACCATTGGAAAAGTAATTTTTTTTTTTTGGTATAGAAAAATTGTGGAGACTACAGAAAAATAGAAGATAAGAAAAATGGTCATTCATAGTCATTCTATTCAGGAATGACCTTGGTGTCTTTTTTAACTCAAGATCACCTAAAGAAAAATGTTTAGAGGGTACACACAGTGACTTATAACCCTAAACCCCACAAAGGTATTAACTCAAGCCCACTTTCGTCACTTATATATTCAGTCAACAAACACTCAACTGGGTGGTGCTGTACTCGGTTCTGGGGATATAGTGGTGGACAACACAGTCTTGGTCCCCCACAGGCCTCACAGTAGTAGGGGAGAAACCATTAACCAGTGGCTGTCCTCATGTCACATCAAGACCTGGCCTCTGTGCTAACACTTCCAACACATTCTTTTATTTCATCTTTACAACCCTGTGAGGAAGTATTATTTTCAACGACAGTACACAGATTGAGGGAACTTAGGTAAAAAGAGCTTAAATACTTTGACAAAACCATAGAGCTAATAAGGGAGGAATGAGTCTGGACCCCCAGAGTCTGACTCTGGAATGGGGTGAGGGTTATGACAGTGCTGCCCTCAGGAGCCTGTGTAGGATGACCTCACCTGGTCCACAGGTCAGGGAAGGCCTCCCAAAGAAAGTGAGGTTTAACTGGAAACATGAAAGTGGTACTGGAAAAAATCTGAATTTCCTTCCCCCAGACCAGCAACTAGACTCCAACATCTGCCCCAGGATTCTTGACGATATTTCCCCCCAGCTGCGGTTCTTCAAGGCCCTACATCTGCAACCCTCACGTGTCTTGCTTTTCAGCCCTTCTATCTGGGGGTGTTTTCCATTAATCCTTCTCAGTTCTCATTTCACTCAAGCCCAGGATCCTGCCCTGTCTCAGTCTCTCAGGGACACCTTGGAAATTCCCCCTCCCCCTTTGCCCCCCAAACTTTCAAGCTTAGTGCAGAACCCCGCTTTTCCCAGAATCAAATATTAATCACAGTTCAAGCTAAAAATGATCAAGTTCCCCCAAATTCCAGGCAAGGTGGGTCCAGAACATGATGACGAGAAACCTGGGACTTTTCAGCTTCAGGCCACCCCAGAAAGGCAGGGCAAGAGCAAGGCCTGAGGGAACTTGAGGAACCTCCAAATTAAGGTGCAAACCAAGCCTCTACCCAAATATGATTAGCTTTTGTTCTAGTAGGTGTAATTTCCCTCCAACGTTCCTTCAAATGACACCAGGTTCGAAGGAAAAAGGGAAGGTGGATGGTGATCCCAGAGTGGCAGATACCAGACAAGTCTGTCACTGACTCACTTCTGCCTCTCCTTAGCTCTGCCAGGCCTGAGAAAGCTCAGAAACACCTGGCAGGTGGCAATACCTGCATTCACCTGCTGCAGTGGAAGCCAGTAGGAGAGAAGCTGATGGTGCTGGAGCAGGAACCAAGCTTTGTCAGAAGACACACCCAGACTCTGTTAGCCAGGAACACACTTCCTCTTCCAGAGGATTCCTCTTTCGGGAATTCTAACTTCAGGGAACTCCCAGAGCCGGAGGAAGGGGAGTAGCATCTGGGAGAGTGCCAAGGTTGTTCAATGTCCCATTCAATGGAAAAGCCTAGTGCAAGAGTAAAAATAATTTTTCACAAGGACAGCTTTACCTCTGAAAACTGCAGAAGTCATCATCATTATCAAAGTACTAACAGCAGCACCAAACACTTATAGCATCTATGTGTAAGGCACTGTCTAAAATGCTTTATATATCTAAACTTATCGGATCTTGGGTCCATGAGAAACTGCTTCACTGTGGCCCTTTATAGGTGCTGGGTCCTGCTTCTAATTCGGTATTTTAATAGCGTCATTTTAACTTACAAAATCTGTTTTATCATCACATCTTTCATTAATTCAACATACTGAGCATCTACTATATACCCCACACTGGGAATACAAAAACACAACAGTTCCTTCCCTTAAAGAACTAAGAATCTAGTGAGAAAGAGAGGCAAATAAAAAGGACAATCTATTACAGAATTATAAGTGCTTTGAGGAAGAGAAACACACAAGCTGTGAGGACACGGAGGAGAGGCAATTAACGCAAACTAAAGTTCAAGGCTACATAGGAGTCAAGGATAGGGAAGAAAAAGCATGCTAGATGGAGGCCTGGAGGTGGCTGAGATGGCAAGACCTGGGAAACACATGTTGCTCAATGCAGGTAGAGTTTGGAAGCGGGGTGCAGGGGAGGGTGGTAGGAAAGTATGAAGCAAGACATTGAGATCCTCAGAGTTTATGTCAGAGGAGCTTCACAGCACCAGGCCCCAGCTACCCCAGATAATGTCACATAGGATAAAGCCAAACTGTTTTTTCTAGGTCGAACCCAGATTTCAAATTCATGAGTGATTAAATGATTGAAGCCTCTGTTTTGAGATGGTTTGTTTTTGATAACAATTAATCAAAACCATCACTTTAAACATGGGAGCAGCTGAGGAGGAAGAGGAAGGCTAACTGGAAAATAAGCATCAATGGTGGATGCCATTACCATGATCTTCCCAGACCCCATGTTTGGTTAGAAGTATACATTATTTTGCTAACATCTAGAAGCTAATTATATCAGCTAATTACTATCACTATGTGATTCTAGATGGTGCTAAAGGGCCTTTATGCTCCAAATACAGAGCATATTCCCAGAATCTGAATATAAGAAGAGGAATGGGGTAGGATGATAGTAATGCAAAGGGTACAGACTAATAAAGTAATATCAACCTAAAGCAGGGGTTTCTAATACCTGGCCATAGACTTCTACCCTTTCCCATGTCCTACCAATTATTTTTATTGATCACCTGGTTAGATAAAGTTAGGAGGCCACGCTCATCAAACTTGTTAAAGACATGGAACTTGGAAGGCTAGTGGGTATGTGGAATGACAGAATGAATATCCTAAAATATTTTGACAATGTGGAACAATAAGCTTAATCCAACAAGATAAAATTTAGGAGGGATTAATATAAGACTTCATGTTCAAAAAAAATTTATAAATCAGAAGGAAAACAACATAGTCTAGCCACAGGATAAATGAGAATCACCTAAAAGTCCAGGTTTGGGGTTTAGATAGATGTAAGCTTACATTTTAGATACACCACTTAGTAACTGTGAGATTTGAAAAATTATTTAAACCTCTCTGAGCCTAGTCTTTCCTTGTAAGAGTCAGAGATAATTCATTTAATGGGTAGTTTCTGGCACAAACTAATGGCTCAATAAATGGCCAGCAAAAGATCTAAGTTGCTTGTAAAGGTGTTGCTGAAACTATGGCAACGTCCAGTTCTCTACAGAGTCTAGGAAAGAGCTGTCCAAGAGAACTTTCTCTGATGACAGAAATGTTCTATTATCTATACTGGCCTATTTGGTGGCCACTAGCCACATATGGCTTATCGAGCTCTTGCAGGTGTCTGCCTCAACTGAGGAACTGAATTTTTTATTGTAATTGTAAATAATTTAAATTTGAATGACCACATGTGACTAAGTGGTATTGGACAATTCAGGTCTAGATTATATTTTTAAAAATGCTAAACTCTAAACCTAATTAGGATCTGGAGCAAAGGAACAATTTTCACTTGTTTTCTTTATAAACTTCTAATTTGGTTGACTTTTTATTATAACTAAAGTGTTTAATTTAAAAAGACTTCACATATAAAACCTTCAATTCTGTCAACATTATAAACATATCTGACACTCCCCATGGTTTTCTCCTGCTCCACTGTAATCCTTCTCTCCTGTCCCTACTCCCATCCCTGCCCAACCACTAATCTGCTTTCTGACAGTATCGATTAGGTTGGGTTCTCTAGTACATTATTTAAATAGCATCACATATTATATAGGTAATATGTAGACTTCTTTGTCTGGCTTCTTTAATTCAACATAATTCATCCATGAGAAGACCACTGTGTTATATGTATGAGTAGTTCATTTATTTTCATTGCTGAGCAGTATCCATTGTATGAATACACCACGATTTTTTACCCATTCATCTAATGGACTTTTAGGTTGTTTCCAGTTTCAAGCTATTGCAAATAAAGCTGCTATGACATTTGTGTAGAAGTCTTTGCATGAACATATGCTTTCTTTTTTCTGGGTTAAGTGCCTTCTAGTGAAATGGATCATAAGATAGATATCTATTTCATTTTTTTAAGAAACTGCCAAACTGTTTTCCAAAGTCGTTGTACCATTTTACATTGCCAAAGACAGTGGCTAGAGAATCTTCATAAACACTTTGTAGGATCAGTCTTTTAAAATTATTGTCATTACTATTATTATTATTCTATTTTATCTCCTTATTTGCCTTATTACACATAACTCTTTGTCTTTTTATTTCAGTGGTTGCCTTAGGGTTTAGTATACATCTTTAACTAATTACAGTCTACTTTCAAATTATATTATATTATTTCATATAAAGTGTAAAACCTTACAGTAGTGTACTTCCATTTCTTCCCTCCCAGCCTTTATGCTGTTGTTGCCATATTTTACCTACATGTAATTTATCAACTTCAAAATACATTACTGCTGTTTTTTAGTTCATTTATTGATTAAAGAGATTCTTTTTTAAAAAAATCCAATACATTTACTAATATAATACCATTTCCAGTATTCTTTAATGCTTTGAGCACATTCAGATTTCTACCTGGTATCGTTTTTCTTCTTCCAAAGAACTTTCTTTAACATGTTTTATAGTGTGGGTCTGCTGGCAATTAATTCCTTCAACTTTTGTACATCTGAAAAAGCCTTTATTTTACCTTTGTTTTTTGAAAAATATTTTCACTGCATATAAAATGCTAGACTGAGAGATTCTTTTCTTTCAGTAATTTAAAAATAGTATTCCATTGTCTTCTCACTTGCTTTCTTTCCAATGAGAAACTCTGCACTCAGCTTTATCTTTGTCCCTTTGTGCATGTGTCTTTTTAATCTGGCTGCTTTTAAGCCATGTTTGATTATATTTTGCATTGGTGTTTTCTTGCTAAGACTATGAATTACTTAGAATTATGCTACTCCCATTTGGCTGATTCTTCTCCTCAAAATCATGTTGATAATCAGGTAGAATAGACCAAACCAAGAAAGCCACATATATAACAATAAAGAAAGAGGTACAAGCATCCCTTATTTTCCAAAAGTTTGTGTTCTTATATTTGTACCTGTTTTTGCTAATTAAAAGAAAACCAACGAGGATTTTCACTTTTATGAAAAGACTGTTACGTATGATATAGGTCTTTCACAAAAGCATTTTAGTAAGCAGAACATGCACTTTACGCCACTGTGGCTTACAAAAGATTTCACAGGAATACTTTCAGATGGTGGGGAAACCTGTACTTTAACTCAGGATTTCAAAAGGACTTGTGTGACTGAACCCACCCAGTGGAAAGAGAACTCCATCTACTTTACCAGTTAACTTTGTTAGCGAGGCATTTTCAAGAATAAAATTTCGATTCTTCTTTTCACATTTCTTCTGTGGCAGTTTTAAAACATAGCCCCCCAAATTCTTTAACATTCTTCTCACTGAGAAGTGAGATCTACATCTTCTGCCCTTGAATCTGGATTTTGTGACCACTTGGCTAATGGGATGCAGCAGAAGCAAAACCTTGCCAGTTTCTGGGCTCAGACTTTCTCTCTCTTAGGACTCTTGTTCTTTGATCCCAGCCCCCATTCCATAAGGTGCCTGGAGGCAGACCCATATGGTGAAGAGGCTCACATCCGCTGCCATGGCTGAGCTCCCAGAGAGCCAGCCCTAGCCATAGAGTGACACATTTTGAAAGTGGATCGGCCAGCCCCAGTCTAGCTGTTTCAGCTAATATTGTATAGAATAAAAATGATCTGTCTGCCATGAGCCTTACCCAAACTGCAGATCTGCGAGCAAAATGAATGGTTGTTGCTGTTTTAAGCTTCTATATTTTAGACGATTTTTAACATAGGAATAGACAAACAGAACATCCTCCCTAAAGAACTTGACCTTAAACCAATATCTCAAACAAGTAGCTTCTGCTCGGATCCACTGTGGTTTCTCCTCTTCTAACTTTTAATCTTTCATATGACAGAGGTGATATTTTTTTCTTCCAACAGGGATAAATTTGTCCTTCTAGAGGGCTCATAGTTATTTGTAAAAAGCACTTGTTCTTCAGATCTGTATATGTTCAAGGTATATTCTAATTATATTTTTATTAACTGGTTTCTTCTAAAACTCTGATTCTCTCCATTATGCTATAAAGAATGCTGCTTACCTGCTCTCTGTGTTGATGTTCTGTTCACTAGCTGCAACCAAAACTAAACTTACATTTAGTATGGGAGTGTTTATTAAAACTTCCACCAATTATGCCTCACTGAATCAGTTAGAGTTCAGTCAGGAGGTCAAAACCACACCAGTTATTTGAATAGAGAGAGTTTAATATATGTTAATATATGTTAAAAGATCCTAGCTGGGTAACTGTCTCAGTCAGGGATCTCCAGAAAACAGAACCAAAATCTCTTAATATATATAAATAGATTTATTTCAAAGAATTGACTTACACAATTGTGGGGGCTAACAAGTCTGAAATCTGCTGGGCAAGGCAGTGGGCTGGAAATTTTCAAGTGACAGCTAATGTTGCAGTCTTGAGGCACCATTTCTTCCTCCAGGAACACTCAGGTTTTGCTCTTAAGGTCTTTGAACCTATCGGATAAGGACCACCCACATTACTGGAAGTAATCTCCGTTACTTAAAATCACCTGATCATAGATATCCACCACATCTACAACATATTCTACAGCAACACCTAGATTAGTGTTTCATTCAGTAATTGGGTACTATAGACTAGCCATTAGTAGTTGGCACATAGAACTAATCACAGTAAGTAAATGAGTTAAAAGAGGACCGTAAAATATCATGGAAGTCGCACCTTCTGAGATCTGAGGAAGCAAAGGGGAAAAGTTGGGTTATTTAAAACTCAGAAATTTAGTAGAGAGGCCCTGAGAAACTGAAACTCAGGCCTCTGAGTAGGAAGCATTGTTCAGCCAGTGCTAGTTGTCTGAGTTCAGACAAGGTGATCCAGGGGACTGGGTCTCTGAGGAAGGGACCCTGGTTGGCTGTTGCTGAAGGAGACACAATGTGTAGGATTCTGCAGGTGTTAGAAAAACTGCAAACTGGATTCTGCTGCTGCTACAAAAAGTAAATGCTTGTTTTAATGAAGAAGTTGTGCTGGGGTAATTCGCACGGGAACCACAAGCAGACAGAAAACCCTGAGAGAATATACAGCAAGGAACAAACACTTTGTTCCTTCTCCAGCCTTGTAGTCTCCATCTAGTGTCCCTGTTGGCAGAGTCAACTGGAAAAGCAAAATTGTGGTTTTCAGAGTTGCAGCTCGAGAATCCTTGGTGTTCAAGGTCACCAAGGCTGCAGCCACTGAGAAGCAATTCCAAAAGTTCTGTGGCTAGATGCCTGCCTACTCCCCCCAAACAAAGCAAAGTTATTTTCTCATTCAAAAAAGAAAAGTTGGGAGCTGAGAGGCAATAACTTAATAACTGATACAGTCTATCCCTTTGGCCTTTCAGCATCTATAACACTATTCTACAAAAATTTGAACTCCGAAATAACCACAAAAACCTCTTTGTTTCCTCCTCAAAATGCAGCTTTTCTGCCTATAAACCAAGACAGTGTTGCCTTCTCCCCAAATTCAGATTTGTAAATTGTCATTGCGTCCATCTCTGAGCAACATTATTTCTCAAATTCAGTAACAATTTCATCTCAATATGTTTCCTGAAAATCGAATTGTAAAGTTAACTTTCAACAAAGTTTGTAAAAATAATGAGGACGAAAAGGAAAGAGAAAAATAACATAGTTTATATATATATATGTATGTATATGAGGTCATAATTGATATATATAACTTCCTTCTTTCACTATCCATTTCATATTTCCTTTGCTTTCATCTAGTAATCAAATAGCTGGAGATTTTTTTATACAGTATGGTAATCCACTTTGTCTGAAGGGTCTGAATCATCACTGGTTATACCTTTGGAGAGGACTAGAAAAATTGTCATCTTCTATTAAACTTTACTGTTGGACATGAAAATACTAAAAGCCATTCCAGAGAATACCCTGGATTTCAGATACAGTCCTTCCTGCCCCCAGTGAATGGCAGTAATCCAATTTTTTTTGGTAATCAATATCAATTACCCTCTTCTTTGCCTGTTGGTTCAGTAGCATAAGGAGTCCAAAAGGGCCAGGTGGTAATTTCATCTTCCAAATAAAGGCAATATTGTTGTTTGTCCTCGTAGAAGTATTTGTGTGTATGGGGGCAGGGGGACAGGGAGTAGAGGGGTGGCAGCCAGGAATCAAGACTTCAAACTAGCAGTGCTCAAAGTTACAGCGATTGAAAGCAAAAAATCTGTGGGTGGACTGTGAGCTTCAATAGTGAGAGAAGCCAGTCCACTTCTACCTCTGATTCCCAGGCCCACATGGTCTGGCCATGGGAAACCTGGAACTGTATATTTGTCCATAATTCAAACCATGATCATGTCCTTGGAGGAAGAACCTGTCTTTTCAGGGTATAATCTCCCAACTGGTACCATACCTTTAATAACCTAGCTTCCTAATCTTTCTATTAGGCCAGCTGTTTCTGGATTATGGGGTATGTGTTTGTGCCAGTTAATTCCATTGCTGCAATTATTTGAAATGACTTTCTTGATCGAAAGCACTATTGTGTATAGTACACCATATTTTGTAATCACAGATGGTGCTGGCAGAAGATTCTTGGGCAGGAAAACAAATATGTCCTGTTCAGAATACATGTGTCCTCCAGTGAAGAAAATCGTTTGCTCCTCTCCATGATAGAAGAGGTTCACTGTAATCAACTTGCCCCTAAGGGCTGACCGAGCCCCTTAGGGAATGGTATCGTATCAGGAGCTTAGTTCATTTGACAAGTGAAACATTTAGCAGCATTGATTAAAAAAAAAAAAATAGGCTTGATAAGGGCAAGTTTATGCTGTTGGGCCCACACATAGCCCCCATTCCTACTATTGCTATCACTTTATACACAGGTTCATTAAGCAAACACTGGAATAGCTGGGGAAAGACGCTAACTGAAATCCACAGGATGGGTCATTTTGTCTCCCTCGAATCAAGGAATTCTACATCTGGAAACTGTTTAGGTCTGTAAATTGGATGAGAGGCCACTCAAGCCAGGTTTTTGGCCACTGGACTTTCTATATAGATCAAACAACATTTTAGTAGGCTGTCGATCTTTTTGTTCCTAGGTACACCATGATCAATTAGTCCACTAAAGATCTTTAGGTGCTTTTTACTTTTATTTTTCCATTGCAATTGACATGCAATATTATATTAGTTTCAGTTGTACAACATAGTGATTAGACATCTCTATACTTTTAAGACCCCTAAGTTTTCAAACGGTTTGATGGTCACTAGTCCCTGTTATCTTTTATGGTAAATGTGATCCCCTTGTCTCTGGCAGTTAAGTTCTGTCATTTGGCTTCTGCTATAAGGGGATGCCATCAAGCCCATTGAAATCAGGGACCAAATGGAGGCATCTTTCACCACTATATCTGGATTACAGAAAACATCCACCAGAGAACTTTTCAGAGATGCAAGTGTGACCACAAACAATGTATGTCTCAGTATCTTAATAAGGTGTCCTCTGGTCCCTTGATATATTTGGGGGCAGGTGTGCAGATCTCTTGTGATAGTCGCTTCATCACTTCTTTCTCTCTAAGTCTTAAATGTTTTCTTCTACATCATGTCAAAGAAGTTTTAGCATCTCTGCCTTATTAAACATAGGCCACCACTGAGTCCCAGGTTTGGTCGGCCAACCAAGAAACTTTTAGAGCCACTTTCAGTTGTAGGACTTAACACATTAAACCCAGAATATCTAATATACGCACCCAATAAATGTGATCTGATACAGTGCTATATTCTATCATCCTTGGTCTAGCACCATTAGAACATACTCCTACATATATTCCCTAGGTTTCTACCAATACATATTACAAAATCTTGCACTTATTTTAGCATACAAACTATTTCCTCCTGAGTCAGATTTGGTACGTGTTTCCCCTAGAGAAAGCTGTGATCTGGCCCTAATCATGAGTCTAGTAGCAATAAAGAATGGTTGAGATGGGTCTGTAGAAGAATGGGCATCCCCTTAACGGCAACTGCCCCTAGGTGAAGTTGCTGTAATGTTTTCAAAAACATCGATGAGATGGATAATTCCACATCTGGCAATTGCTGAGTCACAACCTCCATTGTTTAATCTGAGGAAATTTCCATCATCCTCTTTAGAAAGTAAGAAAAGGATTTTGCGAGTGATTTAATGAACATGTATTCTTCTCACTGCCCCCAGCCCACTCTCACAGCTACCATATTTCTTGTCTGAAGCAGTTCTCATCAGAGCTGCCCCGCCTGCTATGGCGCCATCTCGTGGTGGCTGCTCTTTGAATCTTATTTTCTCATATGCTACTTTTAAAGTCCTTACCAGAGCTGAGGACTGGACTGAAAAATGTTTTGCTCAGCTGGCCAGCAGTCTTTCTTTGAGGCTGAGTAAAGTGACGACCTGGCAGAAAAAGCCAGTAGAGGTCAGACTCACAGATGGCATTTCCAGAAACTCACACCCACCTACCACCCACACTGTTCAGGACCAAGTATAACTGATGTTACAGATTACAAAGCCTATCACATGTGGACATCACACACAGGGATGTGGGATCTTTAATTATTATCCCCTCTTTTCAATGAGACTGGACTGAAAATATTGAACTTGTCGAGGTTACACAGATATAGAATGGCAGAGACAAGTAGGCCAACCCAGATCTTCTGCCTAAGAAGGCTACATCTGCCTCTCTTCACTGTTCCTTAAGGTGCCCCCTCTTCAGATAGCAACTCTCCTGGGAGCCACCTCAAGGGCCACCATTATCAGCATTCAGATGGTCTTCCTGGACTAGAGAGTCATGCGAGTTTCTTTTCAGAGTCTTCTGCCTTTCCTTTCTGTCACCCAGGATTCTCATGCACCCCTTCACTCATGGTGGCCCCGCCCCCAGGCCTTCCTTTCTGGAATAGCACCTCTAGTGTCGAAGTCTCTGTTACATCTTTCTTGCCCCTTCCTTATTGTGCCACAAGGTGTCCTTGTTGTCCATGGACCAAAAGTCCCAGAGCTGCTGCAGGCATGCATGCAGACCCCCAAGCCCCTTTAAGCAGAAAGCTTGGTCCTCATGGCAGCATTTTCTGGCATTCCTCTGAATTTTAACCCACTGTGAGTGCTGTGGTACATGGAAGTTTTGCTGTGCTCCTCACCTCTCACCTCTCCACTCTTACTCTATTTTAATTCTAGACCTCTGACTACTTAGTCTTTTCCTACCTTACCTTTACACACACACACACACTCACACACACACACTCACACACACACTCACACACACTCACACACACACACTCACACACACACTCTCACACACACTCACACACACACACAAAATGCCCTTCTTACCTCTCCCTGATTCATTGAATCTTACCTATCCTTCCTTCAAGACCATAATCACTCCACATGCACAGCTAATTCTGCTCTGAGTTTCTGCATTACATCAGTCTATAGCAATTTTTATGGAGCTAAATCAGGACTAAACGAAGAACTGAAAACACCGTATACTAGATTTGTTCATTTAATCTAGAACTTTAAAATCTGCCCCCTACTCCATTTTTTAACACTTGTAGTTCATCTCTTTCACAGAAAAAAAAAAGTTTGCCATCATCTTAGAAATTATAGTTAAATCGGTTACTGCAACTTCTTCTATACATATATATATTTCTTTATATAATTACCTCATTTTAATGTTCCATCTCTCCTTTCTCTTACAAATATATATTATGCACTATTCCTGTGTCCTACATAGAAATTCAGTGATAAATAAAATATGTATGGCCCCTGCCTTCATGGAGTTCACAAGCAGGGCAATATAAGTAAACACAGTAAACATATAATTATAGCTTGTGATCAGTGGTTTGAGATGAGGATGCCAAGAAAAAAGGAAGAAATCTTATTTTTAGACTATGAGACCAGAGCCTATCTGAGGAAATGGTATAAGTAAGCTGAGGTATAATAAAAGAAAGGGAGCCAGCCGAAGGGAGAATTGGGAGAAGAGAGTTCCCAGAAGAGGGAACACCATGTGTTAAGGCCCTGACAGAGGAAGGAGCCTGGCACATTCACAGAAAGAACTGATACGTAGTTCTGTGTCTGTGGTGCGATCAACAGAGGATAATGTGGTTGGGGATAATGTGCAGAGGCTGAATCAGGCAAGGTCTCAAAAACCATGGCAAGGAGCTCAAACTTATTCTACATGCCATACATACAAAGCCATAAATTGTTTTAGGCAAGAAAGTGAGATGGTCTGGTTTACTAGCATACCATTAGATAATGTATAGAGAATGACTTAGATGGGTCAAGAGTTGAAGAAAAAGGCAAATGAAGAAGCTATGGCAATGGTCCAGATGAGAGATGATGGCGGCTTGGACTAGGGCAGTAATAGACGTGATGGTAGAATAGGGGCCAATTTCAGAAGTAGAATCACAGGACTTAGTGATGTGTACCTACTTTTAACTTATCCTTATTTTTCTGGAACACATTTGTTTACAAGTTTGCTCAGGCAGAGTCCTGGGAATTGTATTTTCTGAGTATATATGTTAGGAGTGACAATTTGCCCACATATAGAATTCTTGGGTCACATGACCTCTTTCCTTCACAATTCTAAACACTGTTTTTATGTCTTCTAGCATTTAGAGTTATGAGAGAAAAAATCTGAAGCAAATGTGGCTTCTTTTTATTCTTGCTGCATTTTTATTTATACAGTTTTGCTAATCTTTTAGATTTGAAAATTCTGCATGAATAGGTCTGGGAGTAGTTCTTTTATTAATCTGCCAAACACGATGTTATTTAGCCTACCCAGCATCCGTTTCCCTTTCTTCTGCAGTCAGCACCTGCATTATCTTGTGGGAAACTGTTTCTCCCTTACTTGCAGTTGATGAGGACATGGGATAGAGCTGACCACCCTCCGTTCCAGGAGAGGGAGTGTGCCACCCACAGAGCTAATGCAACAACCCTTCTCAGCTGCCTGGGCTGATTCAAGATGGATACATGACCCAAGCCAGGCCAATCAGAGTCAATGAGGATTAGCCCAAGGTGGATCCAGAAGTACTAGAAAAGAGGAGCTCTTTCCTTCCATGGGACTTGGAAAGTTAGAAAACTAAGCCTGGAGTGACTACATGCCACTTCATGGGAGCCACCCACCCGAGAAGGAAGCCAATCCAGAAGAAAGCCAGAGCCTAAGAGGATTCCTGGTGAACCCGTGGACTTCATTGTGTGAGCCAGTCAAAAATCTTTTTTTCTTTAAGGCAGTCTAAGCTGGGATTCTGGTACAACCCATAGATTCCTAACTAATATAGTAAACACATCTGATTTTTAAAACAAGATTTTACTTAAGGCCAACAAATGTTCTACCTATGGCTTCTGCTCCAAATGATTCTGTTGATTATTGTAGGAGCTCCTATTAGTTGTGGGTTGGCTCTTTGATATCTGTCTTTCACAATTATTCTATTTTTTCACTTTCATTTCTTTATCTTTTGCTTTTGTGTTCTAGGAAATTTATCTTCAGTTTATCTTTTACTCACTAATTTAGTTTCCTGCACTGTCCATTTGCAAGTCATAGCTTCCATTTTAGAATTTAATTCAATAACCATGTTTTCTAGACTGGTAACATTCTTTTTCCATTCAGACGTAAATATTTTTTAGCATCTAGCATATAGTATTCTTTGATAATTAAGAAAAAAAAGAAAGGAGTTGTCATTCATTTCTCTTATTAGTAATTTCCTTTATCATCATTTAACTCCCCTTAACCTACTTTTTCTTTATAGCAACCACCACCTGGGGTAGATGCTAGCTAGCTAAATGATAGATAGATAGATAGATAGATAGATAGATAGATAGATAGATAGATAGATAGATAGACAGACAGATATCTCCCAGGTCCTAGAACAATGCCTGGCACAAGTTGGCACTCAAAAACTATTTGTTGAACATGTAAATAGATGATTTAAATGCATTCATTTGCTCAGGGTATCCTTGAGAAGGTAAAACTAGCACAAAAAAAAAGATAAATAATAATCCGAGGCAGCTAATTGAGATCTATCAGAAATATATACATGATAAAGAGCCAAATGACTTGTACAGATACAAGTGTACTCTAGAATCAGAATCAAGTATGGGCAGGGGACAATATTTAGTGCTTCAGAACAGTGTCCACCAAGGAGCCAAAGTAGAACTTTGAAGAAGGGGTATGATTTGGAAAGGAAGGGGCCAGTGAATTCTTTTTCCAAAGAGCTTTCCTCTGGGTTTCTGGTCTTTCCACCTATGGGAGTTAGCATCTATTCACTTTTCCAAAGGCACAGCCACTTTTCTTATAATGTAATGGAATTTCAGGGCCACAAACAAATAAAGAAGTTCAAATTGAAAAATCCCAGTCCATCTCTACTCCTCCACCCCAGAGGAAGGTGCAGAAAGCAGTCAAGGAAACAGGTCGAGGGGAGTTTCTTTGTCAGGTTTCTCTTGTATCTGTGTTTGACTCCTGGGTCATTGTGCCAGACATCTTCGGTAAGGAACACTTTTAACCACCAAATCTCCTCTCTACTGGGTTTGGACTGTGCCTGAAAAGACACTGACATGAATAAAAGCTTGTTATTGAGAGTTAAGATGCAGCCTATGACTCAAATGATGCACACTTGGGGCGACTTCATACACTCTAGTTCCTTCCATCTCTAGTCACTTTCAGCTTCTCACTACCCATATGATTTTAATGTGCCCAACCTGGGGGTAATCCCAGGAGGTATGGAGAACAGATTAAAATCAAGGGAAAAAAAAGTTGAAATGGTTAACAGTGAGGTCAGAGAATGCTTGTGTTGGGAAGGACTTCAGTTAATTGGCCCCAAGTCTCCTAGTGCAAGCACCCTCCGTGCCGTTGGAGAGAAGACATCCAACTCAGTTTCATGACTTCCAGATGCCTGCCCCTGGAGCAATGCCAGGCTAGCTGCACCAGAATCTTTATCCAGAAACCAGGAACTTTTATGGACTCCCAAGTCCCACCCTTGAAAGTCTGAATTCTGTAAATCTGGGGTGAGGCCTGGGCATCTCTATGTTTTAAAGCTTCAGACTATTTTGAAGTGCATTCAGGTTGAAATTCACTTCTTTAGAGAGCTCTGGCCTAGATTGCCCCATCCCTGATGATAAAAAACAAAAACAACAACAACAATGCTAGAATCTCCAAAACTCATTGCAAGCAAATAGCGCTTACCATGTTTTCTGTAATCATATTTTTGTACTACTGACAGCAGGTTGATTAATGCTTTCCTGCTCTCCTCAAACCAGCCATGACCTAAAGCATCACCTGAGGTCTATATCTGGGCCTCGCTATCTCAGTTTGAGCTCTTTGTTACGGGCCAGCCAAGATGCTGACAGGAACAAAAATGACTTGTTTTTGAGAGTAAAGATACAACCTATGACTGAGATGACGCACACAGGTTCACGGAGGGAGACTCTCACATCCGACCTACCTTCTTCCGTCCACAGAAAGTCACGTTGCTACTCTAACCACATCACTAATTCCGAAAGATGGGGACTCCTACACTCGGCCTCTAGGTCAATGCTTCTTATTGGGGCAGGGACCTGGAAGGCATCCAGCCCCAAGTTCCTGGCACCTCAAGCTCCCTCAGCACCAACAAGCTTATGGGTGTAATTGCCTTCGGCAATGTTTTTGATTTGTGGAATCTCTGGGATGCTTGTTTAAAAAGACAGACTCGGGCTCCACAGGAAAGAAACCTCTGAATTTCTGGTGTGGAGCCAGGAAATCTGCCTTTTGAACAGCAGGCCCAAGTAATTCTGAGCTTGGCTGATTGTGAATTTCCCCCTTTTGGGACTCAGTCCCTATAAGGAAAAGTACACAGAAAGTGGGACAACTTCCTCTCTGTCCTTCCAGGGCCACTGCTCCACTCTCCTTGAGATCCTGGCCACCTCTATTTTTACATTCACCCTCACCTTCCTACCCATTCTCTTCCTCAAGAAAAGTTCTTATCTGCCAGAAGACTGGTCTTTTCTAAGGCTCGTAGTTAACATTTATAGGGGTCCAGTTCTATCCATTCGAGCAGAAGGTACAGGGAAAGTGGGCAGAACTGTGCAGGGTGGACAGCGTTGAAGAAAAACTCAGCAGTAGAACTTACCTACATTAAAAAAAAAAAGATTCATACATCTATTCTGTCATTCAGAATTAAATTATTAAGTGATGGCTCACCCACTAAGTTTTCTTCCAATGAGCCTGTGTTGTGGGGGTGAAAAGGTCTGGATTTGATCATGGCTCCATCACTTACTGGCTATGGAACCTGAGGTGAAGTATTGATTCGCTGAGATTTAGTTTCTTTATCTATAAAATGGGGGTGATCACCTAATAGGGCTCCTGTTAGTTTTAATTAGGCAACATATTTAAATGCCTATCAAAGGTTTTTGGCACATAACAGGTAGTCAGAAAACACTAGATACTAATGATACAATTCTGTAATGTATATATTTCTTCATTCCCCTCTTCACTTACTCTAAGCTCCAGCCTCTTGAATTACTGTTCTCAGAGGCCCAGATAACCCATGGCCTTTAGAATCTAACAGCATTGGTTTAATCCTGTCTCCATCACCAACTCATGAGCTATATGACTTTTCTGTGCCTCATTCTCCTTTAGGAATAAGAGATATCTCTCCAAGTCTTCATAAAAGCCTAGTACAACAGTGTACATAAGAAGTCTGGCACTATACCTGGCACTTGATATGCTCCATCCTTCCTTCCGCCTCTCCTTCCTTGCAGGCTCCCATATCTGTCCATGCTCTCCCACCTTGGTGCCTTTGCTCATACTGCTTCTTCTGCTTGGAATGCTCCTTTTCCATTTCCTGTTTGTTGGAATTATTCCCAAAGCTATCTTCATACTACCCAACCCAAACGGACAAATGTCCAGATAAACTACCCTTCATTAACAAATAGAGTATTTATTGATAGTCTATTATATGTCATATTGCTAGTACCAAGGGATACAGAGATGATCGAGGTCTAGTTCCTGACCTCAACAAATTCAGTTGCCTTAACATAAGAACAAAAAACTGTAGTAATAAGGGGTAAGAGTAGCAACAGAAGTTAAGTCTAAAGTGCTGGGAGAGTACAGAAGAGGGAGCTCTTGGGTCAGATGGGTAGGGGAAGGCATCAAAGAGACAAGGACCTTTGGGTGGGCCTGGAGGATGAGTGGTGTTTGACAGGCAAGAAGAGGGAAAAGGCTGTCTAAGACTACCCCAGACTCCAAACATCTGAGATTGATGGAGTATCAGCATGGATGAAGGCAAACCTGGAGTAGGGAGGAGATGAAGACAGCTGAAAAGCTAGGAGAGAACAGGGTATAAATGGTGTTTGCTCTAATCAGGGAGAGGTCCCAAGAAGTTGGCTCCATTCCACTCCTGCCCAGGCACACTGAGGGAGAGGAGAGACCTGCCCCCCCATAAGGGACACCATTCCAGGTCAGGAGCAATCTCTAGAAGTCATTTATCACTAGTCCTCATCATAAGGGGCCATGGGCTGCAGAATTGTAACAAACGGCATGGGGTATGAAGGCCCCCTTCTGCTGACCTTTCCTTTTTTTTTTTTAACTAAAAATAAACTTTTCTTTCGATTTCTTAAATTCAATTGCAAAATTTAGAAAATCCCGCTTCACTCATGAGGGAGCAAAAGTTGAAAGATTGGTACTTTCTGAGGAAGGTCGCAATTTGAGAGTGAAAATTTTCTCTCGCCATCCAGCCATCTCCCTCTATGAGCCAAAAGTCAACAACCACAGGGCCAGTGCAATGCCTTGTTTTAGGGCCTTCTACAAGATGTTCCTAGCTAGGTACTGTTGTTGGTCTCTAGGCTCTACCTGGCCCCATGACTAAAGCAGCCAACATTATGGCCCTTCAGATACCAAGGCAGCTGGCTGTCAATTCTTACTCATCACCTTCTGGGCTCAGCCCACAAGTGTGGGAAAAGTCACAGCCACTTTCTCCATTCTTTGCCTCCATGTTCCTTATACTCCAGACACATTGAATGTCTCACCATGCTCCAGACCGAGCAGCCCTTTCACAGTGCTTGAAATCTCCTTTGCATGTGTCTGTCTGGGAGGGTCTGATCACCATCACTCCTGGTTCCTTTCCCCTGCCCCATACCCCCAAACACACAGACACTCACATACCCAACTCACTCTTTCCCTGGTAAACTACTAACCTTTTAATTTAGTCACACGTCACAGTTCTCAGTGAAACCTCTCTCAGCTACCCTCTTCTTCCCTAGGTATAAATCACTCTCACTTTGAAGTCTTACAGCATTTCACTCCCCTCCTTCGATAGCACTGTCCTATTGTGCAAAGACATATGTGATGATGTGCCTGTGACTCCTGGGGAAACTGAGGTCCTTCAGGGCAGCACCGGAGACTGACACATCTCTAGCTTTAGCACCCAGCATAAAATCTAGTTCACAGTGAACACTGTTGATTGATGGTCTTCACTAAGTCAGAAGCTCAACGGGGTAAAGAATTTCTTTGTCTTATTTAATATTGTACTCTCTGCATAGCCAAGGCAGTGCCTGGTATGTGGAAGGCACTCAATAAAAATTGGCTGAATTAATTAACTGGTTGAATTAATTGAACTTCATCAACTCAAGAGAATGCAATAAAATGAAAGACTTGGCCAAATTGTTTAATTTCCTAAAAATTAATTCTTTCGGAGAGTATCATGACTTCAAATATTTATTGAGCACGTGCTCAATGTTTTTGCACAAGCTGTAAGATATATGAAGATAAACAAATAAGAAGCTTATAGAAATGTGGGAAGAAGGATAAGATGTTTATAAAAGCAATATGAACACAAGGAAGGAAGCAATGAGAGCCACGAAAGAAGGGCAGATAAAGCACTACGGGTGCTCAGGAGAGGGGCCGCTTCTTCTGTAGTATTGGTCAATGTCTTCCTAGAGGACAAACTATTTATAATTTTTTTTTTCCAGTCTGATCCTGGTAGCCTCATGACCCTGGTCCCTGGGTGTAGCTGATTGAAGGGGTGACACCTGACCTGGGCTTGAGCCATTAGTCTCCCAGAATTGGGATTAGATACTTCAGATCACTTATCTGCTTTTGCTGGTCCCTTGAATGAAAGACAAGTGACCTCCAAACCTGTGCTGTTGTGTTTTTTTGCAAACTTCTCAGAGATGCAGAGAGTGCTGGTCTGGGGAGAGAGCAGGATGCAGGGGTACTAAAAGGCTCGCCGTGTGGCCTCAGCGAGCGAGAGGCAGAGAGCTGGCTTTCTAATGACTTCTGCTTCTTGTTCTAGCCCCTCAGTGACCTGCAACAGCTTCTGCCCATAGATCTTCTGAGATACACAGGCTCCTTACAATAAATATCTTCTTTTTCCTTCAGCTTACTAGAAGACCAGTCTTACAAACATCCCTGATTCCAGAGAATGACTTTACAGCCAAGGTCCCTGTAACAGAAGCAATTCACCCACGGAAGAGAGTTCAAAAGTGTTTGCATACATGTGTGCTTCAATCTGTCCACACCTGTGGATGATGAGGAACACACAAACTTATAAGTAAATGCTCTCTCTATATACCCTCTTGGAATTGTGTCAGTGCATGCGAGCATCTATCTATGGAGAAAAATCATAGAGAGTCATCATTACAAAGAAAGTCATCATCACTAAGCTCGCACCTTCTGGTGGCGGCTTTGAGGTCTGCAAAAGTGCACATGTGGCAACCTCTTTACAAAAACTTAACCCAGCTACTCTGAGCCAAATCACACCTTCAATCAAGGCTTCTTGATGGGAGGGCCCAGAAGGAGAGGTGGGGCGTGTTTCTCAGAGGACTGTGAGACAGACACTTGGCTGACTGGGTGGGAAAAGGGCACAGCCAGATGTGGCGGGCCCTGAGACACATACAGTTGAAGGGAGAGCTCTCTTTAAAATATATATGGAACTACTGACTTAATACCAGGTTCAGGGTTTTGGAAAGGGCTGATGCAAGTAAGAGGCTTTAGAGGTATTCTATTCTCAGGAAATTGATTTTGGGGTGGGAGTACAGAGCTCGAATTTAAACTTCACTTTTAATCTTCTGTCCTTGTCATTTTCATAAAAATTGAAATCCCCAGAGGATTGTGGCTCTACAAGAATACACTTTCCTCATGGAGGTGATGCACTATGGGCTTCTATAAGGCTAGAGAGGGCAGGTTGGATGAAACATTTGGCCTAGAGAAGAACGTGAGCTAGGCTGTTTGAGAGGGAGAGAAATGAGTTTTCCCCCCATTCTTGCCACTCCTTTAATCCAGCAATTTCCAAATTTTTTAATCTTGATCTCTTTACTTCTATGTCTCACAAATCATCCCCTTTCTCAGTCTCCCAGGTCACATAATCCCTTCTTTTGAGGGAGACTCAAAATGCATCTTGCAATATCGCCTTGAGCTGGGGTCTAGGGAGAAAACGTAGCTAAGAACTAGCTGCCTGGGTTAGAAGCCCAGTTCTGCCACCTCGTAGCTGAGGAAACTTAGGCAAGTTATTTCAGTCTCTCTGACTTTCAGTTTCTTATCTGAAAACCTGAGGTAAATTTAGACCTTACCTCACAGGATTATTGTGCAAATAATTCAAGAAAAATGTCTAACACAGTACATGCTTGTAAGATGGACGTCCATGTATCATAACTCACCAGCACTGCTGCCAATAGTTGTTGGATTTTAACGCTTTGGTCTCCCCATATTTGTGAGGATCATGCCTTCTTCTTGTTGAAGTCTCCTTCCATGCCCCTCTCTCTGAGGAATTCAAAGCATTTGCAGCAGTAGACAAGGAAGTTGGGATGATTCTTCTCATTTTATGGTTGACCAGGGCAAGTCCCAGAGCTGTTAAACACGAGGCCAAATCTTCAGAAGAGGCAAGGCCTGTCTACAAGAGAGACCAAAGTCCCATGGCCTCTCAGTACGGTGTTCTGGACTGGGGAACAGAGTAGGTTTGTCTCAGTGGAAGCCTCGACTCTGCCTGGGACTCCGTTGGTGAGGGAAAAGTAGACAGCAAATGATCCAGAGAAAGTCACCTGTCCCTACAACTTACAGCACGTGTGTTCTTCTTCCTCTTTCAACTCCAACTTGGCACTACTAAACATCGAAGATTCTGGGTTCCCTAAGTGGTCCTGTGGTCCTGATCAACGGTTCTGCCACTAGCTAGCTCTGAAATTCTGTTTGTTTGTCTCTAAAATCAGAGATTGGGCTTGATGACATCCAAGATTCTTATCTTGACCTCTTCAGACGTTGCTTCATCTCAAAGTCACTTGGAGAAAGAGCCAGAGTCAATATCTCAGAATGTTATGCTTCCTACCAACCACTACCAGTTTCCCTCACTGGGCAACTTTCATCGTGTCCCAGAGTCCTGATCCCTGAGAGGACAGGGCTTGAAATGGCCATCTGCTGGCATCCTTTGGCATCCTTTGGCATGCTTTGGAACTACTAGTGTTTGTGAGTGAGAGGAGTTGGTCTGGAGATAGCAGCGGAAGCTTGGTTGGGCCTTAAGCAAGAAAAAAAAATTAGAGAATTTAAGTGCTTCGATTTGGAGAACAATTTTTCAAGATTTTATATATATATATATATGTGTGTATATATATATATATATATATATATATATATATATGTAATATATGCATAGACACCTTCTTATTTCTATACTGGCAGATAAAACAGTGAGGAGCTCAATATCAAATTTCTGTAGCATATATTTAGACATTTGCAAGAATAGCTAAACTTTCAGAGGTGTGGGATGCTGAAATGGGTGACCAAAGGTAAGGAGAAACACTTTGGTGCCTCTTACTTCCATGTGTTCTACTTAGGAGGAGATACAGCCTGACCCTCATCCCCCCACCCCCACATGGATTCCCTTCCTTCCTGAGAATTCTAGAATTCTTCATTGCTTGAGCAAGATTGTACAGAGAAAGACTGGCTTGACAAAAGAAATAGGTTTGGCAATGAATGTGTCATAATGTGATCCCAGGAAAGTTACTTAACTTGACCACACAAAAATCAAGGATGTTCACAAGGCCTCTGCACTGCAGGGGGTGAACCCTGACTCTTAGAGGCTGACCCCAGCATGGGAATCAGTGAAGGGCCTTCTTCCTCAAAGTCTTACCCCAGCCTTACCCTTAGCACAGAGACTTCGTGACCTGGGTCATCAGGCAATGTTACCCACCTCCTGGACTGTAAGCATCTCTGAGTTTATAGCCCTGAGTTGGACTAAGATGCAGAGGAAGATGGTGGCCTTCAGGGGCTCCTAGAATGATGGGGGAAGCAAGCTTATGGACTCTACCTCCAGGATCTGCCAGACTAATGGGAATGACAAAGGGCACATTAAAATAATCCTACAGGAGCTCATGGAGGAAAAAAACAATATAAGTGAAAATTAACATAGCTCAATAAAGGAAGAAGAATGAACTGAATTAATCAGAGAAGTCTTCTTGGAGAAGGTGAGTTTAAGACTGGTAGTAGAAAGAAGAAGAGAGTCATTGATCCAGACACAATTGATAGAACAAGAGTGGGTTGTGGGGAATAACCTGAGGGTAGGCTCAGATCCCTGGGTAGACAAGTACACAGCTATCCATGTGTAGAGGTCATATGAGTGCACAGCAAGCTATTCCTAAGCCCTGGGTCTGTCTCCCCATTCTTAGAATAAGGAAGAAGGTAAACTAGCTAGTCCCTACAGTTCTTTCCAGAATTCTACATTTTACAATTCTAAAGTGTAGGGAAGAATCTGAGGGTGAGTTGGCTTAGGTAGAGTAGAAAATAAGTGATGAGTAGAAAGCAATAGGCCAAGCTCTTGAGGCATCTACTCTGAGAGTAATCCAGGTATATCAGCTTGGGCTGAGCAAAGTCAGAGCCCCAGATCTACCTTTTATTGAGTGTCTACTGTAAGCCACTCACCAAGCATCATCCAGAACTGGTTCCTATAAAGCAGCCCCAGAGCAGAAGACAACCTGTGTATATGACAGAATAAGCCCACTGAACACACACACACAAAAACTAAAATATGTCAGGAAGATGGAGCTAGGTCTAGAAAGGTAGAACAGCTTTAAAATCACTCATTCATCCCCTCTAACAACAGACCACTGCCCTAGACTATTGCCAGCTCAACAGTACCAGCCTTGGCTGCTAGGTGTTACTCTAATTTTCAAATCATTCAGTTGGCCCATATTTCCAGATCTAGACTGGCCCCTAGGTCTAAGTTGTTTGCACAAAGTAAAGAGAGTCCCCTAAGAAAGAGGCTTGGTTCAGACAGCCAGGATTGCTTCGGGGAGGCACAGGGAGGCACAGGGATATGGGGTGGAGTTTGGCAGGCTTGGCATGGTCTGCAGAGCGCAGGATTTTGGGGCCCCCTCATCCTGCCATGAAGGATGCACTCACTAGCTTTTGCCCTGAGATTGCTGAAATTTTCCATCCCATAGCACCTTTGCCAATTCAAACAGGTGACATAGGAAGAAAGGGTATAGAAAGTAGGGAGTGTCACAGGATTACAACTTGACAAAGCAAGGGGCTTGGTACAGGTCATGAAACATGGTCCAGGGAAATCCCCAAACAGAAGTGCCCCAGCTGGTTTCCCATCAGTTTGGGTAACTTTCCATTGCCACACACCTACCCCCACCCCCTAGGTCTCTTTGCTTGCCTAGTGACCTATTGAACATAGGAATCAAGAGAAATAATAAACCTGGTTCCTAAACTTGAGAAACTGTGATCTACATGGGAAGATCAAGAGTGCATTCGTGCCACAAGTAGGGAGGATCCAAAAGGGAAACAATGATCAAAGGCCAAACTGAAATATAAGAGACTGAGAGAGGGCATGTTAGTGAGAGTTGGAGCAGTAGGAAGGGGCCTCGTGTAGGAGGGGCATCCAGAGCACAATAGCACGGCAATCAGTGAGTACATGGGAGGTAGGAAGGCAGGGTGAGTGCTTCAGGGAGCAGGGACCAGAAATTTGAGTATGTGATGGGACAGACCATAGAGAGAAACTGTAGTGAAATAAACTACCTTTTGTTGAGTGCCTATTGTAAGCCACTCACTGTGCCAGGCACTTTCTATCCATCATTTCATTTTTATCCTCCCAACAAGAATGTATCTCTATTTCTATTTTGTATGTGGGGAAAGTCAGGTATTTATGTGAATTTAGACTTGACCTGGTGGCCAATGAGAAGTCTCTGCAAGTGGCCAAACTGGGGAGTAGCTTGACGATAACATTGAAGAAGTGCAAGTGACCTAAGTGTGGAATCCAGGAGGCTGAAGAATACTGTCCAACTTCCACTTAAGGGATCGAGAGGAGACATGACCCAAGGACCCTCTAGATGTCTTTGAGAAACTGAGCGATGCCCTCTGACCTGGGAATTCACCCTCATGACTCAGGTGCACTAAAATTAGCCTTCGCCCCAAGGGCCTTAACCCACACCTGGCATTGGCCGTTCCCACTCTCCCTCTGCTGCTCAGCTTCTCTGTGTTGTCAGCAGGAACAGTCCTTCCTGGCCAGGCATTTGGATGAGCTAATCATCACCAACTGTTATGGAGGCCAACAAGGTGTTACCATCACAGCTACCCAAACTGCGGCTATGACTAATCGGTGGTGTCAGAGATTCAGAAAGCATTGATAATTATTATACTTTTTCCAGCCCTTGTGTTGTTCCTATTTTTGAGGTTCCAGATATGAGATGAAGAATGAAAGGCCCAACGTTTCCCAGAATTGAGAGAACATGCTATTTCGTTCAGCTGACAGCCCAGCCTTGTGGTAGGTGATGGGGTGTCCGCTGGGGTCCTATTTGACTCTCCAAGAAGCACCTTGATGAAGGTCTGAGCAATCTGGGGGCTGGGGTGAGTCAGGCCTGATGGGGGAATCGGAGGCATCTACCAGAGTGTGTCCCCAGGGTACGCAGTCGGGGAATCCCTCAAGGGAACCGGGACCTTGCTGACCAAAGCCGGCCTGAAGGAAAACCCTGTCTTGCTTCATGACGCCTGATTCATGGCTTTCCCCTCCTGGAACTTGGCTCATGTGCTGCCCCTGAAGCAGCCATCACCAGCTGCCTCGCATTAGTTTTAAAATAGTCGCCCCCAAATCCCTCAGACAGCAAAAAGTCACCTGCATATGCCTAGTCAGGAACCACCTCCAGGACCACCCTTGGTGACCACCAGTGGCCTGCCTGGGTACAAACACATCTACAACACTATTTTTCTAATCTTCTCTATAATAGATCCTGAAGGCCCTTCATTTCACTGTTATGATAATGCAAACCATCCCCAACAGAGGGACAGAAAAGAGGACAAGAAAACTAACATACATGGGGTACTCTCCATATGCTGGGCACCATCTTGTGAACTTTAAATTCTTCATTTCAGCTCATGTTCACACAGCCCCATGAAATGTACTGTTGTGACTCTGGATTGGAGAGAAACTCGAGGCTTAGTGGTTCCCATCTGCCCAAGGCCACTCAGGAGAAAACTTTGGGGCCAGAATTAGGACAAAAATGTCTTTGAATCCAAAGCCCATGGTTTTGGCTTCCCCTTAACTCTGTCTGTTAAGGGACAACAGAGCGTGGCCTCTGCAGCTGCACTGCATGGGTTCAAATTCTAGTTCTGACACTTAACTAAGCTGTGCGTGCTCAGATTGGGCACCTCAACTCAGTTCCCCAACTGTAAGTTGGGCTGATGAAAAAGATGACATCAATTACACAGATCTATATTAGGACTGTTGTGAAGATTAAAGAGGTTAGTACATGTACACCATTCAGAACAGTGCCCGATGTATTCCAAGGGTTAGCCCTTGTGTTGTTTCTATTATTTATTTTAATGAACGTATGATACTTATATCAGGTTCAGTCTTGAAAACATCTCTTCGGAAGGGAGGAAATGTGAATGAGCCGATCGATCCTCAAAGAGACTACCAGGGCCATCACGTTTCTGTCATTACCCAATTTTTTCTAATGTGGCCCTAAGAGCTTACACCCCCGCTAACCAAATACAGCCTTTAATGTGGTGTGGAGGGGGCTGAGGCCACAGCTGAGACTGGGGAAGGAAAAGATGATTTGAGGAACTCAGACCTGCCTCCAGGGTCAGGAATACTCAGCCGCATTTACTTGGGAAGTAGGTGGGGGTGGGGGTTTAGTTGTATATTATTTCCAGGGTAGATTTTTTTCTGCTCTTTCCCAGGCTTTCTCAGAAGTTTAGAACAAAGAGATGGCATTTCAAATTCCGTCCTTAAAAGCCACAGATGTTACCAGGATGGGGCAATTGCAGAAAAGTGGGCATGTGCCCGTGACTGGCACTATTCATCTTTCATAATGGGAAGGGCAACCAGTGTGGGAAGGCCCAGGGCCTGCCCACACTCTGCCCTCAAATGCACTCTCTCTCTCTAACACACACACACACACACACACACACACACACACACACACACACATTCTAGGTTACTTAGACACCCTATCTGCAATATTACAGTTTTCAATGTAGGAGTTTTCCTAGCAGGGTTAGAAATTGCAGTTATAACCAATTTTTAGTGTTCAGTTGACCAGTTACCTTTAAGAAAATGTGGTTTTTTCAGGAAGTGGGGAAGAAAGCAACTGGTAAGGGTAAAGCTGTTGGTGGAAGAAACCACACTGAAGCTTTAGAAACCAAGGGAGCTGATGAGAGGGCACAGGATGGCTGCGCATGGAGGACAGACACAGTTGGGACTGAGCACAGTATGAGAGAACTAAAGTCAAAACGTGGGGCCTCCCTGGACACAGCTAGCAGCAGGGCCACTGGGAATATGCCCAGCATTGCCCTCATAATGAATAAATCATGTTTATTGACTAGTTTTCTCTATCCAGTCCTACAGCCATTCCAGGAAACAATCTCTTTCCAAGGAAGAAGTGGAAGGTACTTTAATTGGAATCTTATTAATGGTGGATATGACAAGCACTGGTCATCTTTCATATGGCAATCAGCAGATGAGATAATAAATCTGACTAGACCTGGGAAAGCCCTCTGGCCCACAAATGTCTCATACACACAAGCAGCAGACAAGAGAGAAAAACTTAGCAAAAAGGAAGGAGGAAGGATATTAGACGTCATCTATCAAGTCATCCTAAACTATTTGGAATGTGTTCTAAGAAGAACCCCCTGTGGAATCTAGGATCTTGCCTCCCTCTTGCCTGTCCAGCCCTCAGGATGTAGGCATCTGCTAAGGGAATTCTGGAGATGACAAACCCCTAATTCCTTTTCAGTACCTCCAACTTCTTCTGCCCCAGCTGGTATCAGGGAGGGAGGGATGGTGGGCCAGGGGGATGAGGTGTCAAAGGACTGAGTGAACCTTCAGACACCTGCCAAAGCCCTAAACCTGCGTCAGAGTCTGTCTCCATCGAAAGGAAGTGTGCCACAACCAAATCACAGTAGATAGAGTGGAAAATACAGCTCTGACACGGACCGTTGGCTCTGGGGAAAATTCTGCCGATGAACCATATTGAGACAGTGTTGTTTATCGTCTATGGTTGCCAAGCTTGGGTTTCTTTTTTTCCTCTTTTCTATTTGGGAGGTGGCAAGTATTTGCATTTCAATGCAGTGGAAGAGGCTGCTGTTGTCTGTTCTTAGGCCACTCTCAGAGTAAGATGCAGTGAGGAAATTTCATGGGGCTTATGTTATCTTCTTAGACACTGAGAGGAAGAGGAGTGAGGAGGACCACACCGTTACGGCTTTTTTCTTTTTTTTAGATACAATTGATATATAACATATTACTTTCAGGGATAATGAGATCTTTTAACCTTTTGAAAATTATTGAAGCCACATGTTCATCTCAGTACGGTGCTATGGGTAAAGAAATGAACTGGTTAGCAGAAGACCGAAGTTCTAATTCCTACTCTGCCACTCAGGCCAGTTCTTTAAAGGCTCTGGACTTCAGTTTTCTTGTCTGTACAAAGAGAGAGTTAATTTGGAAATAAACTGGAAAATAAACTCCAAAATTCTCTCAAACTCTATTAGCTCTAAGCACTTTGGGCAAATCAGCTAATCTTTCTGAGTCTCAATATCTTCATCTGTAAAAGATAATAAGAGCCCTGGCTTTCCTACCTGCTGAGGTAGCAAGGAGGACTGAATGATACATGTGAGGGCACTTTGTACACCTTGATACCCTGGACACATGGAGATATTTATCACTTACCAAGGTTTTGATTATCTAGGACCCCTGGTATTCCATGAAGCTAGCAACAGGCTTATAATAAAACAGGGTTTTTGCTGGATTGAAGAAAATTTTCTGACCGCTGAGATCATTAGACACTGTGAAATCTTTTGTAAAGGGCTTCAAGAAAAGAAGAGACAAAGATTGGTGCCCAGTTGTTTAGTCGTGTCTTAAAAGCAAGGACCTAGACCAAGTGACTCCTACTTCACTTCCAGTGTAAGAGTTTTTTAAGTCTCCTATGTAAGGGTCAGAGTGGGAAAATAATCTACGGGGATAACAGCCCTTTGGATTTAATCTGGACCATTTCCGATGTCTAAGGCTTATTGGAATCTGGGGGTGGCTTCCTGGAAGATGCTTTGAGAGGATGTGAGCACATAAACAATATTTTCTGAAAT